>JAJGQC010000440.1:0-25000 GCA_021014325.1 Plazaster borealis
GAAAAAAAAAGCATCCTGTGAATGACAATTTACGGTTTTGTGGTCAACAGGAAATGTACAATGCCAACATGATGCACGGGCCGGCCAGCCAACAATGGGGGAAATCCGATATATTGATAGGCTATCAAACTCAAAAGAAATATGAACATCAAAACAGACCTGTAGCCATTTAGACTTGTCAAACTGCATTAAGCAGTCTTTATCAAATAAACCATCTCTAGTAATTCACGGCAATCCACCATCTGTCCCTCATGTGTTTGCTTACACTTTGGAACTTGCATTTACACCACGGAATAAAAGATTATTGGGATTTTACCTTTTTTCCGAGTTTGAAAAACAGACTGGAAAAAGATTTGCTGTTTGTGACAGATGTGGTGCTGTCAAGATTCACGTGCAGCAGACTGTACTATCTGATCGGACTGTTGATGTAGAATCTGGGAGACAGCTCAAAAGAAGCGCCAGACTGTATCATATCAGTGTATGACACTGCAGTTTCCGCGACTGTTTACCCCATTACTGTAAACATATGCAACATTGTATGAATGTTTTTGTCATTGTTATAATGGCTGTAACAAATATCCACAGGTGTCCTGAAACTCTGGCTAGATTAGGTCAAAAAAGAGACCCATGTATTCAATGTACATGCATCATAATTTAGCTCTGAAACTTAGGTTGGATTTGAACCAAAGATCTATGTAATCTAGGGGCAAGTACATGTACATTGGGTGTGGGGGAGGGGGTATTCCCAGTGTACATGCATCATCAGTTTTGCTCTAAAATTCTGGTTGGATTTGAACCAAAGACCTATGTAATCGAGGGGCAAGTACATGTACATTGGGTGGGGTGGAGTGGGGGTATTGTCAATGTACATGTACATGCATCAACATTTAGCTCTGAAACACAGGTTGGATTTGAACCAGAGACCTGTATCTTTCTAGCTAGGGGCAGGTAAAGGTACAAGGGTGGGGGCGGGGGAATTGTCAAAGAAACATAATTTAGCTTCACATTGCAGTTCATGTGAAATATGAAATCCCTTTACAAAACAAACAGATAATATTTGTTTTTCCCGTCTTAAACAGGGACATCTTTCCAGAAGCAAAGGCTGAAAATAAAACCACCCCTACAAGTAGGACAAGAAACAGGTATCACAACCTTCATCATCTCATCCAAACTCTTGTTCCGGACCTAGGAGCAATTTTAATATCCTTTAGTAGGGTCCAGAGAGGAGAAGGGCTTCAATAAAGACGGTGGGGTAATTTGTTCCATGAGATTAGCAAGGAGAGCTTCTCCATGATGAATCTCGATCGACAAGAAATCAACGTCGGCGTAATTGAGTCCGCGGGGAGGAGGATGATGCATTAACATGGAAGGCAATCCGCAGATACTGCATAGAGGATGATTTGTAAAAATGCCGGATGCTGGGAAGAAAGAGAAGTGTCTTCCTTTATAGCAGGGACTCATCCTTGGGGAAGGATGCAATGTGCCCAGTGGGAGATGCGGAAGCAAGGATATATTCTTACATCTTGATTGGTAAAAATAGATTTAAAGATGCTGCAGAGTCAGTCTCTCTTAATAATACAAATCTTAAATTTCACAAAGTTACCTTATACAAAGCTTTAAATGTCATCAGTTTTTCCTAAAATACCTATCTTTGCCACAAAAAATGTCTCTTTTAAGAAAGAGAAAATGACTTCTTGTATGGAATGGCATTTTTGGATAAAGTGTTTATCCTTCCTTAGCATACACAAACGCACACCCAAGGCTTAAACACATCTCTCACTATTTTGGAGTAGTTGCTAGTTCCATTGAGATCAATCTTTCAAAGAATTGTTGATTCATAGCCACAAAGAAAACATTATCAAGTTGAAAAAATTTTTTGGCAAAGATTATCTACACAAAATTATAGCTTTAACACATGCACTCTCCGTAATTTAGCCCCAATAGCACATTGAACTTCCCGATCGTATATCCAGTAAGCTTACCTTTGAATAAAAAACAGCTTAAATGTCCTTGTGCAAATTTGGAATAAATATTCGCTCATTTTAAGATTGCAACTGTGCACCGTAGACACGAAACCTGGACCAATGTATCGTAATTATATGGGCATTAGTTCCAACGAATATTATAATAAGTAAAAATTCCTTGCTAACTTGTGAAGTGCGAACTGTTCTGCTACCCTGAGTGCCGATTTCTTTCACTTATGGTAAGCAGAGACATAAAACCAGGCCAAGTTCAAGCTTAAAGAAATTGTACAATAACCTACACAAAATGTCAACTTCAAAACAAACTATAAAAAGAACCAAAGCAAAAGATCATGCCAAGCATATTTTCATTTTTCACTTTCTTTAAAGTCGCTGCTTATCCAGAAATCTTGTTGGCAATGAGAAGGACTATAGTGTTATAATCTCTCCTTGACCTAGTGGGTATCAGGAGTCTGACCTCCACTGGAAATATTTGACCTGTGTGGCCGCTAAAAATACTTCCTTGGCAGTGGAATGAAAACACCAATGACCTTGAGTGAGGTGCTCTGAAACAGAATTCTCCGATCACGGCCCTGTAAATTAGCTCATTGGTCTGTAAGACCATGGATAAGAAGACCATGGTAAGACCATACAGATACATTACAACCCTGTTGATCATCAGGGGGAAAAAATCATCCAATGTTGTGTAATCTTGAAGCTAACTTAGTATAAAGTTTGTGTCGATATTAATCAATCTAATCAACCAGATCAATATTTCCATCTATGTCATCTTTTAAGACTGCAATCTTGTGAGAAAACGAAAAAGAAATCAACATCTACATGCTTTTTTTCTCTCATGAAATATTTCAGAAAATTGGTTTCACTTAATTTTTGTCTGTAAACTGAAGGGACGAAATATGACAGATGTGAAAATTCCCGAAAAAACAAAAAGGCTTGCGGGTCTGGGTTCCCCCTTATTCTAGACCCTGAACCTCCCAGATGTTACAAATCAGGAGGTGTACAGACTCTATGCATCACCAGGAATACAATGATACAGGTTTGGACACAATGTGCACTATTTCTTTCTCCCTTTGATGACTGCTTGACTTCTTCAAGAAAATTTGACAACTCAAGGAGGTTTTGAGAAAATCCTGAAATCAGGAAAAAATCCTGAGAAATCACACTTCTGTAAAAACTAGACTGTTTAAATGAATGCATTTACTTGTCTCAAAACAACGTAGCATCCTTTTTAAAACGGGACCAGGAAATCCACAGTAAATCAACAATATTAACAGAACTGAAATGTTGTCATCATAACTTTGTGTTTATGTTGGGTCGTATTGCGGATATTGGTCTTTGGGAATTACCAACATTGTCCGCGTGCTTTCAACATGACGCAATAACTTCATTTCATGAATTGTCATTTAGAGGTAAATAATAAGTTTCTTTCCTCATTTTTTGTTATTGTTATGAACGTTGAATTCAATCCAGAATATATTTAGAGAGGATTGTTAAATCCACAATAATCAGCAATAACAATGGAGCTGAAATGTTTCTATCATTATTGTTTGTGTGCCTACTCATAAATCTATCAGTGAAACCCTTTCATTAGGGGTCCAATAACCCCCAGGTCAACAACATTCCTCTTTATTTTTCAGCACATACTTAACATTCCTCTCTAAAAAAGAATATGGATTGAAGTCAACGATCACAGCAGGACAACAACAAAATAGAATGAGGAAAGAAATATTTTCTCTACCTCAAAAAAGACAATTAACAAAATGAAATTCAACATCGGTAATTGCCAAAGACCAATATCTGCACTTTATGTGACCCAAACATTAAATAACAAAACCTGTGAAAGTTTAAGCTCAATCAGTAAACGCAGTCACAAACGGAAAATTGTGAAACCCCCATTAGATGTTTTCACTGTTTTCAAACATTTGGTTTTGGATTCTCGAGTTCAAAACGAATTGTTTTAAGTCATTTCTCAAAAACTATAGCATTTCAGGGAAAAATAATTCCAAGAAAGTTTTCCATCATGACCATCTTAAAGCAAATGTACAACATTGGTAATTGTCAAAGACCAGTATCCACACTTGATGTGACCCAACATATACATGAAATAACAAACCTGCGAAAGTTAAAGCTAAAACAGTCTTCGGAGTCATGAAAAAACAGAGAAAAACCCCATTATATATTTTCACTGTTTTCAAACATCGGATTTTATCACCAGTGATAAAGACTATAATTGTTTTACTCATTTCCTAAAAACTATAGCATTTCAAGCACAACTATTTCAAGGGAAGTTTTCCACCATGACCATCTTTATAACATGTAAAAGCTATGTGCACATCTGCGAACATGTAGAGCAGCTCTATATAACTGGACCCTGGGTTAATTGTATACTTTCTTTGCCTGAATAATACAACATGCTATATCACCATGCAGGTGTTCATTTGCAGTTGACACATTTAGCAAGATTACATGACAAGCTATCACACAAATCCTACTTAACTAAAGGAATAAAAAGTACGCAACTCAAAGTGTTTTTTCCCCATTAAGCTTTACATCTGAATCGAGCTTCAACATCAATCGATTAAAGAGAGGGAGACGAGACAATACAAAATCTGTCAATCACCTCATGTCAATCAATTTAAACATGAATCCTCAACAAACAATGTCATCATAAAAACAGAGATAAAGACAATGGTCACTTCATAGTTTCACTACGAAGCACAAGGAAATAATTTGATTGACACTTCAGAGGTGTCGATCCATCTGATAACAAAAAATGTCTCTCTGAAATCCTGAATACTCCTCGTGACCTATTTCTCTGTACCGCAGTGGCATGGAGGAATGGCAAACTGATTATAAATAATCCACCAAGTGCTTAAAAAAACATGGTTTGCTGTTCAAATTTCTACAATCAAATTTTGTGGACAAACATATATACTTCACAAAATCATTGCATGAAACAGTTCTCTTTAAGTTCACTTATGCGTATTTGGAAAACTTGGTTAATTCATAGAGAACTGGTCCTTTCTCTATGGTTAATTATATTCACTTCAGCCGAAGACCACATCCAACAATTCAAGGTCTCCTTATCCGACCCTTCAGAGGGCCCCAATAACACCCCGGGGAGGTATCCAGCATGAATACAAGACGTTTTGAAGGGAGTGGAAAAAAGAAGGAGAAAGAGGTGAAGAAAGGCCTCGATGGCATGCAATCACATCACTCATCAGCCATGGTTACTCAAGTTATTGGGGCAGCATCAAGGCTGTAGAATGTAGAGTAGTGCGAGGTGTTAACGCAACGTGATGCATGATTCTGCAGAAGCAGAGAGAAGCGCCCCCCTCCCCACCCTACATTGAGAGGGACTCCCTGATTGGTGAAGATGACCACTCTATTATTCCGATTGAAAATATGACAATTAGCCGCAGAGACGAGGTGATGGGATGTGAAATTCTGAATTTCAATCAAAGGAGTTTCCTTGTGAAGTGTGATTTGATAGGACAAGCGTAATACGATGATTTAACAGTAAACCCCTGGAACCACGTGGCTCAGCTGAATGTGCCGACTCGTAACATTAGCTGAAATCATTTTATTATTATTCAAAATTGTATTAATCAATCAATTAATTAAATAATTAATTAATTAAATGATTAGATTTCCACGTCATCATGCATTTAAGTATACTACGTCCTTAGCAACACCCTTACCAACAGTCCTAGCAGTAGCTAGCTGTAGTCGCCAGAATCAACCCAATATTCTTCATCCCGATGCAAATTCAACATCTATTAAAAATACATGTACATGTACCTGTACATGTACATGTACAGTACACTTCTCTCTGCACAGCCTACAATCATATTCATACATGCTGCACTGGTACCTTGACACACCACATAAAACACCACCAGGGGATCCACAGGTACCAATGACATCATCCTGCATTCTTAACTGGTGACCTGGCATAGTTCTCGGTAGATTATATTCCTTTTTATATCAACCACACACAGACAATGTGTCCATAGAGAGAGCAGTGACCCTGGAGGAAAAACTGATTTCAAGCCTTGCACAGGAACCATATATAACCCATAGCTCACTCAATGCACTAACCATATAGCACAACCAATGTATATCTGTGTACAATTAATGCCAGGGGAGACCTACACTAATACTACATCCTGACATTCATGATGCACAGCCTCAGCGAGAAGATAATTTTCATTATAAATTTTTATTATATAAAGATAGTATACGTTTGGTAATTGGAACCCACTGTCTGTTTCAATCCTACATAGTTGTAGATATACCGTAAAACTAACCTGTGAAAATTTCATTTCAAAAGGTGGTAGCGTTTTTGAGATATTGTTGAAAACCTGGAGCGGTTATGTCCACGCAGGAAGAATAATCTACTATTGGAATTCACAATCTGAGAAACGTTACTGCAGTAACGCTTCTCAGATTCAAATTTTTGTGGATAAAAACTGATATCTTTTTCCATAACTGCAGTACTTCGAAGTGAAAAGATTCTCAAAATGCATTACTATCCAAAGCTGCTGTACTTCTTACAAAGTAAGTTTTTGTTGCCATTATTTTTCAGAGTCATTAACAAACATATACAGACCCTTTAAAACCTATTCATGCAAAAAAAAACACCACCCAAAACAAAAACCCAACAACAACAACTTAACTGGCCTGAAATTATAACACTAACAGTCTAGATTAAACTCACAAACCCCAAGAAATATGTACAGATGATCCAAGTAATCTTTTGGAGAAAAGCCTACAAAACGTTTGTTTTCCACGGATGAGATTTTGCCAAAATGTGAACATTCCTTAAATTGGCTTGCAGGCCTGGGTCCCCCATGCTCTAGACAAAGAACCTCCCAGATTTTACAAGTCAAGAGGTTTACAGACTCTGTGCATCACCAGAAATACAAAACTACAGGTTCGGACACAATATGGAATATTTTTTTTTTTCCCTGTTGTGACTGCTTTTCTTCTTTCAAGAAAATTTGAAGGCTCAGAAGGAAATTTTGAGAAAATCACGAAATCAAGAAAAAAACCCTGAGAAATCACATTGCCTGGTTTTCTTTTTTACAGTCAATACCTGATGGTGAATAAAACCTGTCTAACAAACCTGACTAAAAAGTACAAGAATATGAACAAACCTGAAAGAAATACATACACTGTAGAACCATTACACGATCATCCCTTGGCAAAAATCACTCATGGCTGTATTGTACTTCATCTCAAGCTAGATGCTGTTGTCGCTCTGAAGACCACATCTATGGGCTAACCGGGTAAACGCAGCCACAACTCACAATCAGCATGCGATAAAATGTTCTCTCTAGATCATCAATACTTCTGTAGGACTCGTGATATTAATATCAAAACCATAATCACTGTTGCGATATCAAAAAGTCAAAACAAACTCCGAGTTCACTACCCATCATCATCAGTCACCAGTTTCCGGAAGTGAAAAATATTTATCATATTACCTGGAAAGAAATTCCTTGGTATAATAACGGTTCTCCTCACCGACCTTCTCAGGTATCTCGGAAATACAATAACGTGAGATGTGGCAGCATTACAATGTCTTGGTGAGGTTCAACATGTGCTTTCTCGCAGCAGGAACAATATCTCTTTACTTCCACTCTTTCATGAAATATTAAACGGTGAGCTGACAGATTAATGATGGTGCGGCCCGGATAAAAGGCGTTGATAGGATAAACTTATCAGTTTAAAATCCACTGTCATATCATCAACAGGTTTTTACCTTCATTGTGAGATTTCACAGAGGGGGGTAGGCTTGCGTTATCTCTGGTCGTTGTAAGGGAAAATAAGCGGGTGCAATGGCCTTGGTGTGTGTTACCGGTAGTAGCAGCATCAGATCACCATTATCAGGTTGATGATAAGGCACACCATTCCTGCATTGTTTTCATTAAACCGATCATCATCAGCCCACACTGTAGACAACTGCTCATGTTTTATCAACGCTTCTTCACTCCACAGCAAAGAGTTCTACGTGTCACTGACCGATGATCTTGTGTTCACATTTACCCAGAAATCACCTAAGCACTGCTGCATCCATCAATCCACATTTCCCAGTAGATCATTTTTTTTCAATGTTGCAACTAAGAAGATGTTGTTTAGTAAGAGCAAAATAAGAGCTCTTACAATTCAAAACCCAAATCGAGCAAGGAAGACGAGAGATAGTCACCTCATCCTCCCAATCTGAGGTAAATAGACCCCTGATATAACCTTAAATCCGTGGGTAGATAGCATCTATTGATCCCCTCCTAACAGATAGGAGGATGCAAGAAGAAACCCACTCTGGCCTCCCGTTCAGATATATCCCTGATTCGTCACCACATGAACACACAATGTCTTGACCCTCACAGGTTGATACTTGATGACGTCTTGCTCTTGCTGGCTTTTCTGGCTAGTTCCATCCACTCTGACCACACATTATTAAGCTTTCCGATCGCATTACTTCAGGGAATGTTAAGCACACAATCACATTTTTTCCTTGTCACAACACTTAAAAAGAATTCCTTCTGTGGCAAGTCGGCCAGCCGTAGCACACTTTAGAACGAGAGAGAGGAAAAAAGAGAACCACCGGCACAAAACAAGGGTAGGGCGAACTGGACACACACAGAATTCAACATTCAAAACAAAACTCAGGGTATGGATTGTACCACTTCGTTGAAAGGGGTGGAGGAGAAAGGACAGAGGGTTGCTAGAATGGTCTAAATGCAACTACTTGCATATTCGGCGATGAATCAAAATCAGCGCTGTTACATGAAGCTGCGAGAGCTAAATTTCAATTATCTTGACTCCTACGATGGTAAACTGTAGTTGTGACAACGGGGTGTTCGGGTAAACAAGACTGTTCTGCTTAAATGTGCTTTGAACAATTACGTCATTCCTTCTTGTACTTAGCTTCGCATTAATTCAACTGGTGACCTTCCTCGACAATAACGCCTACTTTTTTATCCGCGATTGTTTCAATTCTCAGAAGTTCTTAAAAAGGAAGTAAGCCAAGGATAACTTCAAGAAACTCAACACCCAAAACCCACATCCTCAAGAATTCCTCACAAAGCACATACTTTTCATTGTGGTTTCTTCGATTGAAACAAGAGACCCAAAAAAAGCTACAATATGACGATGAAGACTCTTGAATGAACTTAGAGACTGTTGACCGGGGATAATCTTTAAGGCAATCTCTTTCTCATGTCAGTCATGATTGATGTTCGACTGCTAATAGTAATAGTGGCAAGTGCCACATTCTAAATTTACAGCTAATCTTCTTTCTTCACTAGGAACCTCCCAATGTCCACCAAAATGTCTTCTAGTTTGACACTCCGGCACATGAATGTTTGTCCTATGGCAAGAATGTTATACTTAGCCTGATGTAATTGTAAGGAGTAGATTGTTTGGCTGCGAAATTCATCAATTTGGGGCAAAACCGGGGGATGAATTTCAGAGGTTTTAGAGCAGTTATGGTTACCTATTATACAGGCATGCAAGATGCAACTGCAGTTTGTCCGAACAAAAAGGAGGGGATTTCCAGGTAGAGCAAGACATGTGCCGTGTTTTTTCAATGTTCAACAGCATAGCCAATAAAATCAAAAACGAGGAAAGTTTCATGCCCGATCAGAACAAAAACTATATAAATAAATAAACCAGCCTTGGAATTTCATCTTTTAGAGGGCAAGAATAATTATTTCCGCAAAGGGCAGTTCTAATTGGAAAAATCTAATGGTCCAAGGGATACCTTTTTTTGAAGGGGCACCAAGGCTAAGACCAGGGGCAACAGAGGCCATGGCCTCTGTGACCTGTGTGTAATGCCAGGCCTGATTAATTTATCAAACGATATCACAATAGTCACTTCATTTTCTTCACAGAAATTGATTGATTTCCAACCTTGTTGAACTAATCTAAATTTCCCATAGCTCCTCCCAATATCATCTTCACAATTTTGTTTATTTCAAATTTCCGGAAAGTGTGATGTTTTTCATCTCTGCCTTGACAGACTAAAATAATCCTGCGCAGCCTATACAATGATTGATTATCAATAATAATTACGTTAGGTGACCTAGATAGTCTCTGTGATGCAAACATGGGGGTTAATAACAGTATTGTCCAGTTGAACGATTGTCATGACAGTGATAACAAATACAGCAGCCATATCGGCGATAATACATTTAAAGGGATTGTATACATTTGGTAATTGGAACCCCTTGTTTGTCTCAATCCTATATAGTTGTAGATATATACCATAAAACTAACCTGTGATAAATTCATTTTAAAAGGTGTTAGCGTTTTTGAGATATTGCCAACAAATCTGGAGCGGTTATGTCCACGCAGGAAGAATAACCTGCAATTGGAATACACTATCTGATGAAATGTTACTGCAGTAACGCTTCTCAGATTCAAATTTTGGGGGATAAGACGTGATATCTTTTTCCATAACCGCAGTACTTTGAAGTGAAAAATTTCTCAAAATGCATTATACTATCCAAAGCTGCTGTACCTCTTACCAAGTAAGTTTTTATTGCCATTAATTTTCAGAGTCATTACAAAATGTGTACAGACCCTTTAAAAACCCCTTTATCATAAACAGAAAAAACCAAAACCTATTGCGTTAAGTGTTTGCTCTAAATTCGTTTGCTCTAAATTCATAGAAATATTTTCCATAATACTTAATCCTTTCAGTTGAAAAAACAAACACAGCTGATTTGCTAAACCACTGTCTCTGTACAAAAAACCCTGTACAAATTGGTAACAAAACTGAACAAAAATATTGAAAATTTTCAAAGCAGAAAAGTACCGAAAAACATGTTTAACTGTTGAAAAGATCAAGTCTTAATTCGTACACACTTAACATTCATTCCTCTCTGAATAACAAATCCCAATTTTAATCTTTGATTAAAAAAGTAAATAAAAATGTTTTGAAATATCCTTACAGCTGAAGTCAGCAGTTCAATGACTGAATGGTACAAAGAAGGAGAATACAAAAACTTACTTAATTCAGATATTTGAGAAATGCGCTCGGTGGCTTGCCTGTCTAGATATTGATCCCATGTCAAACAAGTCTCCACATAATTTAACCAACTAAAACCTTCTCAACTCCTGTCCACCACAAAATTAGCCAGCAGTTGTTTCCTAACCCAATGTTTCGCTAACAATGATCCAAGATTAACTGCGGTGCCTGTGTTTATATATATAAGCAGCCTATATGGCATAGGGCCAATTACAAATTGAAGTCATTAACAGTCATTAGTGGTCAACTCCTTACTAACATTCCAAGCATAACAACCAACATTCACCAGATTTAACAGTCCCAGCTTTACCGAGAAACAGCCACATTATGTAATTCCCTTTATCTCCACACTATGTGCATTGTATTGACTAATCTACCTTCAAAAAGGCGCTAGCATTCTTTCCAGGTAAAGTCGAAGGACGACTTAGAAACCCTCTGAAATGTTTTTGATCAGAACTAATATCCCTTAAAAATAGAACAGCAAGTGGAGAGTTGAATGTGATAATATCATTATTTCCATGCTCTTAAGCCATCCATTCTTAGCATACTGAAAGAACGTTTGGTCTATTTTTAGGCCGAAAGTACATAAATGCTGGAAACGTAAATAGAGAATCTGGTTTTGGATTACAGAGGAGGTATTTTTTCCCAGGACTTACAGAACCCAGGGCAATATTTGACTGGTGCCTGTACTCGGAGTTCGTGATGAATTGGATTTTCCTGAAATTTTAGCTCTGCATCAATCATCCTGAGAAATTCTTCAGTCAGAAATGAATTCACGGTCAAGAAAATTGTAACCAAATGCGATCTTATATTATTTCATTTTCGAGCATATTACCCCCAACTCTCATGTCCCTCCAATCGCTTCAAGTCCGAATGAGGATTTATTTTAAGATCTCGACTTTAGTATACAAATCACTTCATGACTAGCACCCTGACTACATCAAGATAAAGCAGTGCAGCCTCGCTTCGTTCTGGCTCCTCACCAGTCCTAGTTGTTCCCAGGTCCAGGGCAATATACGCTATGGTGACCGGGCCTTTTTCATACATTGGACCTGCTCTCTGGAATAAACTACCCGATTCTTTCCAGAACATTATTTCTCTGGAAACTTTCAAAACAGACACTGCTCGTTACACCAAGCACACTGTGTCTAGTTTCTTAGCAATGTTTCCAGTCTTCGCCATGATTAATCATTGTACATCTATTTCCATCTACAGGGCTCGGATTTTACATAACACCGGACCGCAGGCCCAAGGCCAGTGATTTTATCATCGGGCCTGTAAACTGTAAAGTCCGGTGGTCTTGTGCTTGTGCTCAAATGTGTTGACTTTCAGTCTGATATAAATATAATTCTGTTGATTATTGATGAATACTTAACTATTACACAAATGAGATAAATCTTCTCTTAGTGCTTTCAAACAGTTCAATCGTTAAACTGTGTAGGGATTTTTTCTTCTTTCTTATTTCAGTTCTGGTATCATACACAAAATTCGAGTCCAGTAAATATGTTGAGCTACAAGCCCTACGGTCTTTTGGACCCCCCCCCAAATTCGAGATCTGATCTACTGCTGTAAACTATGAGTAATGTATATTAGAATGAGCACCATATAAATTCATTTACTTCTATTATTAATAATATTATCTGCAAAGAAAACGAAATGCTCCCATTAACATGCAACTTGAAAATTTATCAAAATTTGGAAATCCGAAGACAACCTATTCTCAAATGACAAGTTTTCTTTCTGGAGTGTTTGAATGCTTGTATACATCCCGTGTCCTGGCTGAGCGGTTTAGTGCATCAGACTCAAGTTTTGGTTGCTGAATCATCAGGGTGTGGGTTTGAATCCCGGTCATGACACTTGTCTCCTTGAGCAAGACACTTAACTACAATTGCTTCTCATCACCCAGGGGTAAATCGGTATCTGTGTGGGCAGAGATGGTTCTTGTGATTGATTTAGCTTTAGTGCGCTACATACTTAGCAGCACAGGCTGTATACTCCCCAGGGAGCTGAGATGGTTTAAGGAATGAAATTAATGGCCCAGTGACCAGGGGTAATAATATTTGAAGCGCAATGATCATTCTTTGGAATTGCGCTATATAAAAAAGTTGATATTATTATATTATTATTATCCCAAAAGCTAGATCCATTTGCCGTTGAACTTTGCATAAGATTATAATAAACATCAACACACTGCATTGTGTTTTAAGATCATAATCAATGGTGTCCCTCGGTACCGCGGTACCGGTGTCATTGCTTGAATGGGTTCACATGACGAGACTGTGGAAGTAACATTAATGATTGTATCACCCCTTTGACTTTAGAAATCCCAATCTACCAAGGAGGTTTTTTTAATTAGTACTCTGTCATATGTCATACCCCCAAACCACACAACGACAACTCTTACAACCCCCTGGCAGCACGCATGAAAATACACATTTTTGATGTTGCCGCAGCAACCGCAGCAATCCGGTATTACGAATCTCCCAATCCAACATCGACTGGAAAACCCAAGAGGATATTTTACAACACACATGAGGTTTCCTGACAAACTTTGAAAACTGGGTTGAAGGATTCATGAGCCCTACTGGCCACTTAAAGGTACGCTATGAGACAAAATTATTTTTTGACCAATGCATTCATTTCAATATTTGACTTTCCAACAAACATTGTCGGTCAACTAACCCATGAATGTTTCAACAAATTAGTTATCGGTAGTTCTGTTTATGAGAAAGAAATGAGCAGCAGTTTATGTTTCATGAGGGATTTTTTGCCTATTCAAAGTGTCCTTGTTTTGTGCCAATTATGAAGAAAAAAACCCATCCAAAACATTGTAGTATTTCTAATGGATAGTTGTCTCTATTTTTGGCGCTCGAATGATGTGTTGAATAAAAAAACGGAAAGCAATCAGATTTCAAATTGTTTATTTGTTTTCCGAATCGTTACCAGTAATTTATTGTACCTGTATTATAGAACAGGCCTGGCATTTCGTTTTTGAGAGGGCAAGGCCATTGTCATTTTGCAAAGAGCACTTCCAGTGGAAAATCTTAAAGTCTATGGGAAACTTTTGAAAGGGCACCAAGGCCAAGACCAGGGGCAACAGAGGCCAAGACCAGGGCAACAGAGGCCAAGACAATAATAATAATAATAATAACATTTATAATAACATTTTTTTAATAACATTTTAAGGGCAACAGAGCCCAAGACCAGGGCAACAGAGGCCAAGACCAGGGCAACAAAGGCCAAGACCAGGGCAACAGAGGCCATGGCCTACGTGTAATCCCAGGCCAAATAGAATCAAGTCACGGAAGATATTATAGGCTAGACACAATCAATACTGAACATAAGTGAGTAATGTACATGTACACAGTGACCAAAGGCTAGTGGTTAGGACATCAGCTCAAGAATGCAGGGGGCGTGGGTTCAAATCCCATCGGAGCAGTTTGAGGAACTTCTGAGACCACAGGCTAGTTGTGTTGATGACTTACAGTGATAGATTCTACTTGGAGAACTTGGTTTTTATGGTATCATCAAAACCCTAGAAATCGATTATTATTGACGAGATCTTACAATATCGGGATTAAGACTTGGTAGAGAGTCTGAACAAAAAGGATATCATTTTCAGGCATCTTGAACATTTTTTCCCAGTTAAAAAAAAGACAAATTTACAAACTAAAATCGATGCTCGGGTCTAATTTTGATCACAAACTCAAGCAAACAGATTGATGGCACTCAAGATGAATTTCATAGACATTTTTGGGACCGAGAATTTAAGGATCGTCGTTGAAAATCTATTATATATTTCTGGTAATGAAACCGAGGATGCCTCATAAGTGAACTTAATCACTATAGCTTGCAAGCCTGAGGAAACCTGCGAACAAGGGTGCTTGCTATGTAAACCAGAAACACCAGGTTAACCCCTACTCTTCCACGATAAGTGTTCTGGGTTATTTAACATGCACTACCAATCCTAGAACACGGGACCTACAGCTTCATGTCCCATCCGAAGGACAAAACAATTGTGGCAAAGTATCTCGCTCAAGGACACAACGCCACGACCGGGACTCGAACCCACACTCAGAAACACAAGAGCTTGAGTCCGGAACTCTTAACTGCTCGGCCGCGACACGCCATCTACTAACAACGGTAATGTTTAACCATATTTGAAAGTTTTGGCAGAGCAGTAAATCCTTCGAAGGATGAATCAAAAGAGAAAATTCAAAGTGAAAGAGAAAGAAGAATCCACAAAATGCCTGGAGACTCACCCTTGTGTAACCAGCTCTTCCACCACTTCTCTCTCCCCCTTCTGGAACAGTGGGTAGCTTTGAAGCACCTCCGGAGGGGGTGGCGGTAGATCTCCACCCAGCTCAGCGTCGACGATTACCAAGTTTGCGGGAGGAGTTGGAGGGGGAGGCAAGTCAAAGCTGTCAGGGGAGGTTTCCGCTGCCAGCCACGGGGCGGTGCTGGCTTGATGAGCTAGGGGAGAGTCTTTTCTGCTAGTGGTGTGGGTAGGAGATGTCTTGGGTGACGTATATCTGTAAGATGAATGAATGAATGAATAAACATGAGGGGGTGTGCAATTGGCCAATTGTTCAGGCTGATACTGTCAACACGTTTGAATATTCATAAGGATATGAGGCAATCAGCCAATGGTGATGGCTGACTGTGTTCAACATATACTATACATTATTTAATATGAAGTTGAATTTACAACCAATGCTGTGCTCCAAATTAAAACATGCAAACAACATTCGTGGAGAAAAAAAAAGATTCCATTCCCACCTTAAATGCAAACTTCACAATCATTTGATGCACTCCGGCAAACCAAAACTTGTTTCACTCAGCAATATACCAAAAGAGAAACACGGAACTCCAACATCAGAAAAATATTTACGCAAGTACAAATGACATGGATACAGCATGGTTTCAAACTGTGACTCTAATCACTAGATACAGAATAGAAATTATCTGTACGAAACATCAATGCACTGCATCAACATCTAAATAATCAATGTTGATTATACCGGAAGGCCCGGAGGGCGAGAAAATACTACCGGTTTGTATTAATATTGATTGATGGAACTATAGATAGCGCCTGCTATCAAATCAGATTCCTAAATATAATACAGACATGTGTTACCATAAATGTATGCAATAATAAAGGCTGGGTCTTCTCACACTGTTTTTTCCTTTCTGTAGCAGGTGTGGAATTTGAATTTATCAGATGATGTTATTATTGCAATGGGGATAAGACAATGATTTTAGTTTTGCTCTGCATGGATGCATGATGAGTATGGTTAGGGCTCGAAATTAACACTGGACCCCAGGCCCAAGGCCAGTGATCTTCGCATTGGGCCAGTAAACTCATGACCAGACAAGTCCTTCGGTCTTGTGTTTTTCAATTGCATATATAATACCTCACTGTGTAATATCTTTCAATTCTGTTGAGTGTTGAAATATACTCGCCCATAGTACAAAATGAGAGAAATTTTCTACAAATGCTTGTTCAAATAAAAACAGCTTATTATTTTAAACTGTGTAGATTTTTGTTCCTTTCACTTTGATTCTGGTCCTTCTTCATCTTCTTCCTTTTGAGTGCAGCCGTCAAATCATAATTGAAGATAAACGCACTGCCAGACACACACCGGGACGAA
Source organism: Plazaster borealis (assembly GCA_021014325.1). Lineage (NCBI taxonomy): Eukaryota > Metazoa > Echinodermata > Asteroidea > Forcipulatida > Labidiasteridae > Plazaster > Plazaster borealis. The sequence goes on from JAJGQC010000440.1 coordinate 16,671, forward strand.
CCCCTTCTCTTAGCGATAGTGTGTGTATTGGGGCCATTAAAACATTTCAAATTTATACCACAGGTCATTTTGGTAGGTAAGCAATTTTCAACTGCTCATTATGTTTTTATTTTCATACTGACGAGTACATTGTTGTTGCTGGGGTACCTTTGAAAAAACAGTGTTTCACTGAAAGAATAACAAATAAATAAATAAATACAAATAAAAAATATTGATAAAAATAGCGATTATTTCACGAAAACAAATTTATATTGCCATAAATTGTTAGTTTCCCCCAAGCTTTGATAGAATGATTCCTACGTTGGAGTGTAGTACTCAATACTACTACAGTGTGTTTCCAACAAACTATAACAGATGGTCATCTCAATTGAAACGCTTCTTACGTCACCCGGGCTGATCTTAAGGATGCAGGAAGGAAACAACGCACAGAGAGAGGAGAGGATGGAAACTAGTGGCAACTGTTCTTGAAAACACGATCTCTGAATGACGCAAATAAACATATTCGTTTAGAGTATTTTTTCCTACTGAATCAAGATAATCCCACAATGTGGCTTGGGAGTTGAAGATTAAAGTATACTGTGTTGAACAGAGCCCCCCCCCCCCCCACCCACCCCTGAGAAAAATAATAATTATAAAATAAAAATTTATAAATAAAAAAGCCTTCGAGAAAGACTCTGCTAAGGTCAAAACGTCAAACCGTTAACTATTTGTTTTCATTTATACAATAGGTCCTCTTGGTTGGTAAGCATTTTGCAACAGCTAAATCTACTTTCTCTCTCAAATAAAAAAAGAAGCTAAAACAAATAAACAAAATTTAAAAAAGGAAAAAAATCACACATTTGTTAACTACTTTTGTCAAACCCGTCTACAATTTTTTCAAAAACTCTAAGATTTGTCCTAAGACGAGTTGCCAACATCGCCATGGCGATTTGTGTTGTGATGTCACAATTTGCTTAGCAAATTCAAGATCAATAACACACCTTAAGATCAATCTTTAGATCTTCGCAACCTCAAACCCTTATCAAGGTTCAAGGTTCAAGGTTCATTTTATTTCCACAGTATCAAAAGCATAAAAGACAATATCAATCAATCAAATAAAATCGTTAGAAAATGCAAAGTAAATGTTTCACACATAGCTTTGAAGAACTAGATGCAAAACAAACGTGACACTGCAGAGGGATCCATTTAAGAAGCAAAGCTTGTAGGCAATGGTCCCTTATGACATGCATATGCATGGAGATTAAAGTGAACCACTTGTTAATTAAATTATCTTCACCATCACTACATACCTATTGATCTCTTACCTTAGCAATGCAAAAAAATTACACACTGCGACATCAACCCAACATCATTAACCAGAGTCCATTATTCTACACACATGTACTTGAACTGGTAAAGGCGTTTATGATCACAGAATGCATACATGCAACACTTGACTTTTTCCTGAACCCCGAGTTCAATTAATACAACAGCAGTAGCCTCTTCTTAGAAAATACATATTGATGACACACAGGGATGCATGCTGGGCACTGAGAGCAAGTTGTGTCGCGCCACTTAACAAAATAGATCTTACTGGGTTGTGTTAATGGTCGCCTGTATTAACTCTGACTCATTCAACTCATGAATATTCATTAGAGTATCATTGAATTTTATGAATGAAGCCTACATTTTTATAAAATAGTGGAAATCATTGTTTTGTTAATTGATTATTGACTGTAACTTTTTGAATATTATTAAAGAAATGATTGAATAAACTAAATAATACATGTGATTTTTAGCTTAGTTTTTTGTCACAACTTATCACAATAAATAAAAAACTTGGGCAATATGATGCTCGTTATTTTGTCTATAATGGGATTTTAAAACCTCTTTTGCTCAAGTCAACCAAATGCTCAACATACGACATCCCGCATCTTCCCAGGTTGTATCGTAAACTTGGGTGTGATCCCTGGCTACATGGCAGTCACAGGTTGAATGGCTTCTGACTGGCACCCCTACCCCCCCCCCACCCCCGATCAAAGATATTGGCAAAATAGGGAGACCGCAAACATAGGGCTAGATAAGCTCAGTTGGTAGAGCGCAGGCACATTAATTCGGAGGTCGCAGGTTCAAATCCTGCTCTATTCAATTTTTCTTTGCTCAATCCAAAATTATTTATAATTTACCCAGTCAGTTTCCCTTGTGGTTTTATTACTTGATATTCTTAAGAATTACACTTAAGTAATGATTCCATTATTAAAATTGCTTCCAAATTTGTCACAGATTTTTTTCGTTTGAGTTTGTACCAAGATGAAATTCAACCATTTGTTGCAGCATTGTGCAGCATTTTGTAACATCGTTAAACACACATACATGCAGGTGTTTTTTTTTTACACACCCAGCTCCACTGAAGTGGAACTGAGTTCAACTGACCACACCTATGAATCATCCCATAGAAAATGCAGGTGTATCCAAGCAAGTGAATCATTTGCATAATTAATTGTGTCCTCAGTGTCTAGGGTGAGGGGGTATTTCCCCCATGAGTCACGCTCTAGGACAACAATGGTGCGAGGTTAGTTGACTGTGTATAGTAAACATTGTTGGGTGTGGTTGTGTTTAGATTGTGGGGAACACTTTGTGTCTAAACGAGAGAGAAGAGCACTCAAACACAATGCCTCATCTACTTAAGTTCCAGACAGGCTTTCACTTTTTAAACTAGACAACTTTGCCTCATCTACTTAAGTTCCAGACAGACTTTCACTTTTAAAACTAAATTTGAATCAACAACTGGTGGAGGTATTTTTTTATTTTAACTTTTAATTTTTTTTTTGGCGGGGGGTGGGGGGAGGGGGGAATAGAACATTCTTTTTTGCACTAAAGAATGTTTTTATGACTGAGTTTTAAAACAATCCCAACAATCCTTGTGGGAGATGTCACGTTTAGAAATAGAACATTAATTTTTAAAAAGACCTTGGAGTTTTTTTGTGCTTTCACCATGTATGTTTGTGAGAGCAGACTCCTGAACTAATCATTTCAAGACAACAGAGGGCGCTATTTCACTGTCACAGGAAGGGGACGGCAATATCATAACAAATAGTTATGCTATTTATATTTAAACTGAGAATTGACTGCAGCCTTATTTTGTGCTTATGCTACATGTTTGTGAGAGCAGACTCTCAAACTAATCATTTCAAGACAACAGAGGGCGCTATTGCATTGAGACAGGAAGGGGACGGCAGTATCAGAACAACAAATAGTTATGCTATTATATTTGAACAGAGAATCGACTGCAGCCTTGGTATTAGTTCAACATTGCAAATCAAGAGAGGGCGCCATTGCACCCATTCTAAAACAATTCCAGAAAATCATATTTACATGTGTATGTTTACCAAGCTTTTTTGATGAACTAACCCATGATGCAACTGAGCAAGAAATTTGCGGCGCATTGACCCCAATTCACCTGGGTCTAATTTCATGGCTCTGCTTACCACGGAATTCTGCGCTTACGGCGCCCTGTAAAAGCACATAATTCTATGGGCCATAATTTCATGGTAAGCAGAGCCATTGAAATTGGGCTCTGATGCCATCACACAGTAAATATAAGTAGTGTAATTTTGGGAGTCAGAAACCTTGTGTTTGCTGTGTAGCAATCATTTTAGGCAAAACGTGGGGCTAGACGAATATAAATCTTTACATGCAATTTGACTTTAAAAAAATGGCAGACCGGAGCCACCATGACCAAAATTACCCATTTTATAAATATAACAAAAAGAGGAGTATTTGGAATGGCCTGACATTTGACCCCAGTAGATTCTTTCTCAAAATTACCGGCCACAAAGCCTGTCTTTTTATTGACTGATTTCACAAGATAAATACAGACGCAGCACACTTCAAAGAAAGGCCGTATCCGAATGTTCTACTGCGGTTGTGGCTACGGCTACTACTGTTGCTAAGGGTGTTGATCAGGAAATCCTTTATTTTGACGCATTATGACAAGAAATTCTAGCTATAGCTGTAGCCACCAATTCGGACACGGCAAAAGCATGGCAGAAGCTGAAAAATCTTGTATCTGACATACCTCTTCTGGCTTTGACGAGACGCCAACGGGAAAGTAAAGACAGCTTGAGGTGGTGCAGATGTTCTCCTCTCTGTCTTATCTCTGTCTTGGTTGATGTAGCACCCGTCATCCTTAGACTGCACCTTGGCTATAGTCTTGAGTTGAGCCTCTTTTACCTGAAGGGGATCGTTGAGGAAGATTTGTAAGTTAAAAGGAAAGTCTTGAATCGGAACAGTTGAGAGTGCATTCAGTCCAAGTTGACTTTCCACAAACCATCTTGCAACTAACATGGGAAATTTTTCACTAAAATGGACCATATGCATTGACATCATCACGCCGCCATCTCAGAGGTAAAACAATGATGCAACAATGGAAAACGCGCATCTTTTGGTACGCGCGACGCACACGATGGGCCAATGAGAAACCTTCTTTTGACCTCTAGCCGAGGGGCCCCTACTCAAACGATGCCATGGACTCTGATTTTTGCAGCCAACACCAACGTTTAACCAAAGGTTCACATCAAGCAAGAGTATAAATGTTAGTGTTAGTTCATGACCACACAATACACCCAAGCGATTATCCACGGTTTTAATCACGAAAGGTCCCGACGCGAACTGTTCAATTAAATTGTTAGCGTTTTAGTAGCTTTAGGGTCATCTGACATCTTAAAAACCTCTGACAATTTTGTGTACAGCGCCAATACATAATGGAAAATCCAAGTTGGACTCCATGCCATCTGGGCCCAATTGTTAAGCTGCTTTTAAGCAGAAAATATTGCTTAACAATTTCCTGCAATTTTAACAGTTGGCCCCTGCTCAGAATTTGATGTAAAAAAACAAAATAGAAACGGCTCCCATTTTCCTTATGCGACAGCAATCGTGGGGATGCAATCTAGCAGGGTTTGTGGTTACACCGTGCCATGGGAAATCATTTTATTTGAGTCGTGATTGTTCCAAATAAAATTGGTGGTGAAACAACTCAACGTTACCAACAGTCTGCTCTGGTGGTTTTCGTCGGGTTTTTACCACCACAACTCAAGAGAAATTATTTACATGGTGTTAAATCTCAGCATTCACAGAAGGCTACACTATTTGGCCGCACAATGACAATGGCCCATAACAAAAGAGAATTTCACTCAAATTTTCCCCCTTATAAAGGCAGGGTTTACTTTTGGTAATTAATCCAAAAAATAATGACCATAAAAACTTAGAGAGCTGTTTATACTATGAAACATTTTTAGAAACGACACCCTTTGAAGTAATGTAGTTTTCGATAAAGAGGTAGTTTTTCACCACAAAAATTTGAATTTGAGAACTTTCTCAGGCTTCTGAAAGCACACAAACCTATGCAACAAGGGTGGTTTTTTCTTTTATTATTTTCTTGCAACTTTGATGACCAATTGAGCCCAAATTTCTACAGATTTGTAATTTTCATGCATATGTTGGGATACACCTAGTGTGGATACTGCTCTTCGACAGTTCCCTAACGTATACCCTGCCTTATAAAATAAATATGACAGATTTAGAATAAAATAAAAATTCTTTTTTTTTTTCATTTATAGCAGTTCACTGTATTTTTGTAATGTTTGTTCAGCACATCTGCACATTTATTTTTGGCAAATCCTTGACTTTTTCTGAGCCAATTGTTTACATTCATGCATTGAAAGATAACACTCCATTCAAGTTTAGAGTTTCAAAACAAATCTGGCTGAAAAATAGCAAGCTAAAGAAATGAACCGGGGTGCACCTGTACACAAACAAAGCATCGATTGCATCAGGAATGAACTACAAAAGGTGGCATCTGAAAAGCTTTTTCAGTATCAAACCAAAAAGAGCACATGTACTTAAACTAAAAGATTTTCATGCAATCCGACAGAGACATGGAGGAGTAGGTAACCATAGATGAGATGTAGTTAGCTTGAAAGATAGCCAGAATAAAGGGTCTGTATACGTTTGGCAATAAAAACTGACTCGGTAAGAAGTACAGCAGCTTTGGATAGTATAATGAATTTTGAGAAACTTTTTACTTCAAAGTACTGCGGTTATGGAAAAAGATATCACTTTTTATCCCCCAAAACTTGAATCTGAGAAGCGTTACTGCAGTAGCGTTTCTCAGATTGTGTATTCCAATTGAAAATTATTCTTCCTGCGTGGACATAACCGCTCCAGTTTTTCGGCAATATCTCAAAAACACTACAACCTTTTGAAATTAAATTTTCACAGGTTAGTTTTATGGTATATATCTACAACTATATAGGATTGAAACAAACAGTGGGTTCCAAATACCAAACGTGTAGACCCTTTAAAGCAAAGTCAAACTATGATTAGTGCAGCTGTTATCGTTGTTTGACTGGATCAAATTCTTTCTCACAGGAAACATAAAATTATGACGAAAAATTGATTTAACATCAGGGCCCAAATTCATAGAGCTGCTTAAGCACCTAATATTGCTTAGAGAATTTTCTGCTTAGCAGAAATAAGCAGGATACCAGCAACACATGGTCCATGAGGAATGGTATTTTGGCTGGTGACCTTAATCTGGAATTTTATTGTGCTTGGCTCCTTTTTATGCTTATAAGCAGCTCTATGTAATTGGGCCCTGGACATTCGGTAAAGCATCCCAGGATTCAAGATCTTTTTTGGTTTCGTTTTTTTGATCAGATGTTTTTTTCTTCTTTAATCTGGTTTAATCTGGTTTAATCTGGTTTAATCTGGTTGCAAGCAAATTAGTAAGTGCAGAAAATAATCCAACAGCAAACCACAAACACCTTGTAAGACGAAACTGAAGATTTGTAAGTCACCTGCTTAGGGGGCAACTTCGGCGGCTCGTCCTCGTTAAACTTGGCCTGAATCCTGTCAAAAGAGGGCGCAATTTTGGTTGGGTATTGCTGTCCATTGTCCTTGAGATTCCGGTGTTGCTTAGAACCAGTTGCAGGTAAAGTGGCCGAAGAAGGATGAGAGGGTTGTTTAGTGTAAGTAGCAGGGGGTCTCTGACCCGCAGAGAATGTCTCAGTCCGTGAGATACCCTTAGTGGAGTCCTCTCTTTTGTACGCAAAGTGATCCCGAAGATCATGGAAGCTCGAAGGATGTCTCCTGTTGGTGTGACTCAGAGATGCTGACCGGTTAACTGTCACTGGCTTCTTAGTTGGTCTGTAGTCGTCCATGGACTGGGAGCTCCTCTGCAAGGATTTATCCCGTGCTCTATCGACAGGTGAGGTGCTTTCATTTGCTGCCTGATAAGGATTATCTGGTACTGATGGCCTCTGCTGGATACGTTGTTTGTGGTCTCCACCAGGTGGAGAGGTCTTAGGGGATTGAGGCCTCCACATAGCTTCCACTGGAGACACAATTCCTGAATCAATATGGGCATGAGAAGCTTGGCTGGAGGTGGAAGAATCCCTTGAGTGACTGTTCAAGCCGGGATCACGCCTCCTGTATATTGAGCCGTTTGATGAGTACACTGATTCAGACATGGAGGAATATCCAGACAACGTCCCCTGCTGAGAACCGAAAATACTTCCCTCAGATCGAGAAGGGCTTTTCCGAGATTGAACAAACTCATGCAGGACATCCTTGATGGATTTTTTGTCCTCCGGATTTGATACTCTGTGAGATTTGCGTATAGCACCACTGGGGTCAGAATGTTTATGCCACTGTTCGGCTGCAGAACCTTTACGATGCCGCTCCGAGTCCGATTTTGAATATTGATGTTGGCTGGGGAAGTCAGTGTCCTCAGAAAAGTACTTGTCTCTCAAGTCTGACGAGGATTTGCGGGGTGGCAAGTCCAAACTCTTAGGATCTGAAGTGCTACATGTACGCCTACTATCTTTGACACTGCTGTCAAAGCTTCCTTGGGATCTTGCCCCACTTAGGCTGATTGATCTCCGATCTGTTTCAGTACGTGATCGGATACTCGATCCTGATTCTGACGATTCGCCACCCTGCTCCTCATCAATACGACTAAACCGAGGCTCTGATGGACTCAAGTGGCTCGGGTAGAAACATCCGTTGTGAGATTGACTTCTGTGATGGTTAGGAGAACCCTCTGAGGTCAGCTCCTCAGTAGGCTCAGGCTTCCTAGGGGGGAAACTTGAATGAGTGGTGACTTGAGGCCCCGTCATTCTGGAATCATCCAGAGAGGTAGTGTGATAATGACAACTTGATGAATTGGATTGAGGCTCGCTTCGGAAGAAGGCATCCCGTGCTTCTTTAGAGCTGTGTTTACCTGGTCCCAACACAGGTTGAGATCTAGAAAGCTGTGACTGGGTTGACGATAAATGCCCTCTGGAATACTG
>JAJGQC010000441.1:0-25000 GCA_021014325.1 Plazaster borealis
TGACTCACAAGAACTCTTAAACAGCTCAAAAGAACTCTTACACGGCTCACAAGAACCCTTAAACGGCTCACAAGAACCCTCAATGGTAGTCTAAAAGCTTGTCACATCAAGCTTGAAAACATCCTGACCTGTTTAGCCGCTCCCTGTTACAGATACATCATTACATTAGGCATGAATCATCGCTTCATAATAGTCAAGCTTTTTTGATTTATTGTCCGTAAAAAACGCATGGAACCCTGGCCTACTTATCAGAACTGAACACACACCGAAAAAAAAAAAATACAATGAAATCATTTCATCTTTTAAAATTGTTCAATTCCTGTAAAAAAAAAGTTGGTGAATGAGAATGTGCAAGTCACGTGATCTGAAAGCAATGATGCAAGCAGAATGTTCAACAATGGGATTCCAGGGCTTGAGTTGTCAAGAAAATCTCCAATAAAAAAACACGTCTTGTCGCTCAGAAGTTTTACTGGACCAGAAATATTGTTACAAGGCCAAATTATATCTTACTTTTTTTAAATAATTGCTGAACTTTTCCTTTTAAGAGAAGAGGTTTTATATAATTTCATTTGATTCCATTTATTAATTCTGGTTGTGAAGCCAAAGATTCTCAGAAAAGTGAACTGAATCACTAAACTAGCCAAGAACCCCATGGAGAGAATGAAAGAAGGAAGTAGATGTGAGAAGAAAACACAATCAGGTAGGGACTGAAAACCCAATCCACATAGTACCCCAGCGGTCATTCGAACCAGGGTCCTAGAGGTGGAAGGCGAGGAAAGACACCACTATGCCAACCTGACCACAGGTTAAAGTAAATATCAGTTAAACTTAAAGAAGTATTTGTTAGGAGAAACACTCCACTAAAGGAGTTGTTCAGAAGTGGAATTACTGGCCGAGCGCTTAAATTACTAGACTGGCCAAGTGGTCCAGTGAGTATTTCCCGCCTTGAAATCTTAAAAGAAGAACAAATCTACACTGCACATAGTTTTGATTAGCAACAAACACACGTTGCTTTAGCAGAATCAGGTTACCAGCCAAATTACCATGTACCATTACAGTAACAGCCTGGTTCCAGCAATTTTTTGTTAAGCTCTTCTCAGTCATCAACACCTCTTTAGATCTCAGCCCTGTCAGAAGTGTCAATGGAAGGTGAGCGATACGTCCCTATAGGCACTATTACTGTCAGAAAATCACCACAAAAGAACCACTAAATCACTGTATTTTTCTCCAAAGGAATAGTTTCTTAAAGGACACAAAACGTAGAGTCAAAGTTCAGACGCGAGTTGGAACAGGGTTAAACCGACATCAATGGTGGGTTCGAGTCAATACTACATTTTCACCATTCCACGAATTTACCGGTTTCAGCTCCTTCATTTATCCAATGTCTTTTCTCAAATTGATTTGTTTGTATTCTTAAAGTATTTATTAATATTTGAGGCGGGTGGGGGTTCAACTGAATCAAAACAAGTCCCAGAATTAAACAATCACAAGCGGTCTGGGAAACACAGAAAAAAGAACAGAGAGCAAACAAAAACACCTCCGCTATTTCAGCATTGTCCACATTCCGACAACCAGGTAAAGAGACAAGATAAGTCTGGAATGTACGGCCCACCAGTCAGTCAAACCTATTGTCAACACACAGCCCTTCAGTGGGTTACCAGGTAAATATTTGACAACTGATTGGGTGAACCGCAGGGTAATGGGAACGATGAGTGTCGTTTAAATATCAGATCATTTCTTACTGGGTTATTAGAACTTTGTCAGACTGCACCACTGTGGTCAGGAGCCCTGTGTGCTATAATAATAATGCATACAGATTCTGGTTATACCTTATAGGGGACAGACTATTTTTGTTTTACCCCTAAAGCCTTTATTTCAGGGGTGAGAGTCATTGATGAAAAAAAGATCTAAAAGTGGGATCCAAATTTTTAGGAAGTATGTAATAAATGATGGCATTTCAACCTTTTGGTAACCCCACGAGTTAAAAATTTGAAGGAGCTTTTGGAAACAGTATCCTCATCAAAGGCACAATTCCCCCAAATATTTCCCCTATCTGCCCATGGAGGAAGGATTTCCTTCCTCCATGATCTGCCCCACTAACCTTTTGTGCCACGATGGCAGTATCTCATGATCTATCTATCTATATAATTCAAGCGATATAATCTTTGTTTCCTATCCTCCTAAACCATGGAGGAATGAAACCACAAGGAGAGTTCATCCACACTTCAACCTACCCCCACCTCCCACACCAGGGTAACTAGATAGTCTTGATCCCTGCTAAGCCTACCCCATGCTGGGATTTGACCAGGTGCACCAGGGAGCTCAGGTGTTCCACCAAACCCAATGGACCGGTCACCTTGTTACTATTTACAGAAACAAACAACACACAACACCATGGCTATTTTTAAAACAAGCATTTTCCAGGTGGGTGAACATCAAGGATGGAGAACAAGTTTCGTTTTGTTTTTGGCGTTCATGCATTTTTCATGAACATAATCTTGAGTAGCAGCGTATCCATAGTAGCAGGAACCATGAAGGAAGGTTCATTGATGCAGGAACTCCTGGAAAGGAGCAGCACTTCTAAAATCATGGACTATTTAGTTATTTATCAAACCTGGGTGGTTGGCAAACGGTAAAAAAACACTATCCCAGTGTAAGAATTAAAACTCTCCTACTCTTGTCAATATTTTCCAGCAAATTGACCAACTATTTTGAAATCATTCATCTGCACATGGCAACAGTGGCACCGTTACGCACAGACAAAACACAACTATTTATGTACTTTGTAGATAGATGCATTCACTGTACATGATACAGGCTGGCTTTAAGTTTGTCAATCCAGAGAGCTACAGCTCTATGACCAATCATTTAAAACCACCATTGATGAGATTGAATGGTCAGAAAGTAGGAGGGTCAACTGTACATTCACCACATGATATCACATTGCAGGCTGGCTTAGTCTGGTCCTTGCTCTATGGTTTATCTATCATTCAAAACAAAAGTGGATGATGTTGAATGTAAAAGAAAAAGGAACTTTGGAAAAGGAACTTGAAAGTTCCTGAAAAGGGCTTGCTGGTCTCGGTCCCCCTTATTCTAGACAGGGAACTTTGCAGACCTTACAATTCAGGATGGTAACAGACTATGTGCATCACCAGAGATACAAAATTACATGTTTGGACACAATGTGGACTATTTCTTTCTCCCTTCATTGACAGCTTTACTTCTTTCGAAAAAGATTTAAAGGTTCAAGGAGGTTTTGAGAAAATCACACGCCTGTATAAATGGTTTCTAATTGAAGCAAATCAACACATAAACTATATAGAGACAATACGCTTGGTATATTATTCAGCTGAACAGCGTACGGATTACAACATCAAACCATTTGTAAAGAGAGGGTCTACCTAAAACAACCTATCATAACATTCACTAAAGATCAAAATCAGAGCATTATTTGTACAAACATACAGCCACAACAGCAACAAAACTTTGTCCTTTACTTCAAAAGTAAGCGGGACACAGGTGTAGGTGTTGTTATTTACTTATAATTACAGCCGTTTCCCCAGGGCAAAAATGTGTTGTTTATACATTGTTCTGACCCTCGCTCAAAAACATTAAAATGTATACAAATTTGTCCAGTGTGTATCTTTGTAAAATGGCCATGTGTGCCATTGTGTCAAACCAAAGGCTCATAACTCGAGTTAAAGCAGAACAAACGTTTTTTGTTTGTAGAAAGGTTTTGTTATGCTTCTGCCACTTTGCCTTGACAGCTAGAAGCACTTCAGAAAAATCTTGCTTACAAAGAATTTAATATAAGGAGGAAATATCAAAATGAGTTTTGGGTTTGGAGCAGTATCTTTAAAATTGTTCACTTTGCAACACCATCCGGTAACCCAACGCCCAAACTGTTGGACTCTGATTATGGTGGTATGCCTGATCCCATGTAAAGCAATACTGGTGCAGTTCTCAGTCCAAAACCATTCAGTTACTCAACATCCAAACTGTTGGACTCTGATTATGGTGGTATGCCTGATCCCATGTAAAGCATAATCAGTTTACCAGTGCAGTCCTCGGTCCAACACCATTCAGTTACTCAACACACAAACTGTTGGACTCTGATTATGGTGGTACGCCTGATCCCATGTAAAGCATAATCAGTTTACTAATAGTGCAGTCCTCGGTCCAACACCATTCAGTAACTCAACACCCAAACTGTTGGACTCTGATTATGGTGGTATGCTTGATCCCATGTAAAGCATAATCAGTTTCACTAATGCAGTCCTAAATCCAACAGAATCAAACAAAACCAAGCAGTTACAGATCTTGATTTAAAGTTTGGGGATGGTTTAGAGTTTGGAGCAATATACACAGCCTGTACACGTACCAATCACCCTAAGAAAGGTTCCTTCCTTCACAATAAGTTGTATTCTAACATGGACACTCCTTGACAGTGACAGCTACAATACCAAACACCTGAGTTCTGTGCTTGTGAATCGGAACACTACAATAGTCTCTATTTATAATACATGAAAGCCCACAGGCACCAAAGCAACTTTTTTTTCCCACACTTAGTTTGTAAATTCTTTCAAGGACAATCTTTTAAGGGAATTTCAAACTACTACTAGAATGATGCACTAAAGCCAGAGTCCCATGATGTTTTGACCAATCACAATCACGGTTGCAAATCCCCAAGTCTGACAAAAAGTTTGTTTTGACCAATCACAATCATGGTTGCAAAACAAATGGTCTAACAAATGTATCCTTTGACCAATCACAAACATGGTTGCAAATCCAAGTCTGAAAATGTTTGTTTTGACCAATCACACTCACGGTTGTGAAATCAAGACAGTTTTGTACAATATGTCCCTTATGTTACTGTTACTTTGTTATATAGTTCCCATTCATGGTAGGCAGCATCCGATGGATCAGTTTTGAAAACAAAATAAGGATTTCAAATTTTAATTTAAAAACTTCCTCACAGAGCACAAACCTTCATGTGATGCTGACAACAAAAAGCGTGTAGAAAAAACACACACCAAGTTTCACTGTGTAGCTCCAAAGTAAAGACACACACACACCAGACAGAGGTCAGACAAACACCTAAGGTCATGGACCACAGGATCTGTCTATCAACAGTTAATTAACAGCATAGTTTACCTCAAACCCTCTTGGCATACTCGCAATGTCTGGTACCCAATAACCATGGTGGGAGTGTAAACTGATCAATCAATTTCAAGAGAGGGTAAAGTACACTTTGCCCCTATGGCCTTCAAATTAGTTTGGTCAAATGCTGCTAACTGTTCTTAGCACAAGAGGTATCAAAGCACAAAAAAACAATTTTGCTTACCAGAATAAGGTTACCAGCCAAAATACCAAGGCCCGATTTCATAGAGCTGCTTAAGCAGACAATATTACTTAACAATGTTCTGCTTAGTAGAAATGAGCGGGATATTAGTCACAAATTGTACATGTGACATGGTAGTTTAGCTGGTAACTTTATTCTGGTAAGCATAAGTTTGTTGTGCTTTATAGCTACTTTTTGTTCTTAAGCAGCTCTATGAAATTGGGGCCATATCACACTGGCGACTGTTCTATGTTCCGACACCCCTATGTTCCAATAACCCCTTGTGATCTACACACTAGGGTTAGGGTTAGGGTTAGGCCTAGGATTAGGAAACTACATTAGGGGTGTCGGAACATAGGTGTGTAACCATCACATGTACCATCTGCGACTGGTATCTCGAAGTGTTTTTTTTCTTAGCAGAAAATCATTAAGTAATATTTTCTGCATAAACAGCTCTATGTACTTGGGCCCTGATATAAAGTGGGGGTTGTTTGGCTAACTCAATTTTCATTGACAATTTTTCGTTACTCAAATTCTACTGATCTCTGGAGTCACAAACTGACTTAGTTGCATAACTTAATAAATAAAATATTTCAGTGCCAAGGTCATACATGTAAGATCTATTTTATGTATTCCGAAAGTGCCATCAATCGTACATGTACGACCCATAATATACAAGTTATCACAAGAGGGCATTATACAATTTCGTACATGTACAAACTTTTTCTCTAGGTTTTATTTGGGTTCTTGCAAGAGGGCGCATCATTTTCTGAGCTTTTCTAATGTATTCTATTTTTAGTTATGATCAATACCACCATGGGTTGATCGATCGTCTGCTTATTTGTAATAACACTTTGAAACAATGGCAGCCCCCAGGAAACGTACACGCTTTACTCCAGAAGAAGTTTGTGATTATTTTGCTGATTCAGACAGTGAAAAGGATTATTTTTCCGATTCAGAGGTGGAAGTATCAGACCAGGATGGTGATTTACAGAATTTTGAAAACCTAAAATAAATTTGCATTTTAGGGTCAACAAAAATAAAACTCGGGCACTGAAAGAGTTATTATCGATCGCAAGTCTCAGCATTTCAAGTTATGAGAAAATTCCAAAAACCAGAATGTCTTGTTCCAGTGGTCACTGTACTCTTTCACACTTTCATACTATAGTTGCATAAATCTGTGAAAATTTATATTGTTCAATCCTACCAACGTTGTCCACACCCTGTAAGGACTCTCTACATTACTACAAACTAGAGACAAGAGGTTCGGACACAAGTTTACACATCTTCAAGAAAATTCAAAGGCAACGGAAGATCTATCAAACAATCCTGAATTCAGGTTGGAAAAAAACTGAAAAATCTCAGGCCTGTATCTCTCATTCAATACCTAAATCATAATTTTATTGTTTCCCATAAAATATTGCCAGTGAGAACAAGTGGCAGTCTAAAGAACCCTAAAATAAATCTTCTGAACTGCAGACAAAAGTTTAAAAAATTTCCATAGAAAGAAACCGCTTCATCAGATCAGATGTCTAAATATAGAGTTAGTACATTCACCAATAAACTATGCCTAAATGCACATCATAGCACGTATGCTTTATAATTCACACAATAGTCCATGGATAAAGAAATTCCTTCATTATATTTGTACATTCGTCATCACATCCATCACAATCTCTATATTGATAGGAATTGAATGCTTTGGAATAGTCGTTTAAGTGTCGCTATTGCGTCGTTAATAGGCAGGTCAGTTCCATCTGAACACACAATCAAAATATTACATGTGATTTCGCACATTGTGTGGGGAAAAAAAACCCACCACCGTCTTGTACCAGTTCGCACATTGTGTAAAAAAAAACCACCACCGTTTTATGTCTTGTGCCAGATGTACACTGTGCATTGGTGTGAACAGAAACCCATTGTATTGCGATCGTGATTAGATTTGTGTTCATCATGTACAAGTATTTCATTTTCTACATTCGGAAAACACAATAGAGGCCCATTATTCTTCACCAGACCTGATTCGATGAAAGCCGTTGACAAGACGATTCATTACTTCTGACGTTGGCTCTATTTGATAAAACTGCCCATCTAAAATTAGCAGAAAATACATCACAATACTTGGTAGGCCTAGTCTTTGCGCAAGACAATGTTTTTAAGTAGTCCTACCTGTCTATCACAATTCCCCCTGTTCACTTGGTGACTGCTCTACATTCCGACACCCCTATGTTCTGACAACACTATATTCCGAAAACCCTCTCATAATTTACATGCTAGGATTAGGATTAGGGTTAGGGTTAGGGTTTTTGCTAAGCAAAATATTTTGTAATACTATGCAGTATTTTCTGCTTAACAGCTTTGAGACACTGGGCACAGGTTAGTTAAATTTGTATGCTCAGCAGTTATTTTAATGTACGTAGTCAGGACAACCGAACATATGACAACCGGGAAAAAAGGCAACTTAGAGGATCAAAATAATCATCCATATGTACTTTTTTATAAACGGACCACATCATTACAGAAAAATTATTCAAACAAATTGAATGTCAGTTTCTCTTTCAGATTTAACATTTTTTGTGGTTGAATCATTTTCCACCGTTTCAATCCTAAGTTTCCAGCAGGCGAAAATCGAAACCAAAGTGTGTGGGAAACACCAACGAGTGTTTGTTGGTGATAAATCAGCAAGTCAGTTGAATACGACAAATTTTGATTCATATTCATCAACTTTACATGAGTCTGACAAAAAGCTTTTCAGCCCCAGAATCAATCACAAAACACGTGAATGTGGCTTGGCTTGACTCCAACGTCTATTGAGCCAACTTGTCCTATACCAAGGTGCCGCCACAATTGTACATAACAACAGCATGAATGCTAGATTACCATATAAGGTGTCAGTCCCAGGATTTTAGAATCCCAATCTCCACATATTATCCCCGACCAGTAGGGCATTTTCTCTCTCTGTCTCTCTCTCCAAGACATCAAAACTAAAAATAGAAATACGTTCACGCTTCACTGACACAAAAAAACTTAAAGAATTCTTTGTCGGCGGCGATATCATAATCCTCAACCGGACAACATGCATAATAGATGTTCTTAACTCTCATTAGTGGGACACTAGACGGCGTAATCTACCAAAGTATGTGAGACACAAAATAGAAGAGTAACAGGTAGGCGTTGAGGCGAACAAACAAAAAACCTACGCACTCCGATATGATGACAGTCATGAGGAAACAATTGGATCTAGCTACTTCCTGCAAAAGAAGCAGAGTGCGTGAAGTACGGTGAAGCGAGTATCCTTGAGACTCAAATAGCCCTTTTTTGTTCACACACAAGAGCAATTTAGCAAGGGTCCCTTGCTAAATTTTAGCATGGTTAAGACCACAACCTACAATAACAATGGACGCCCATTTCCAAGGATGAAAAGCATGTTGCTTATCTCTGGAATAGAGAGCTTCTGAGGTCACCTAAGAATAATATACTGTTCCTTGGTATCATATAGGTATTTTAAAGCATCTGGACAACACAAAGACCAGGGGTCGATTTCACAAAACTCTTCCTAACTTAGGACTAGTCCTAGACAATGCTAAGAGATAGGACTAGTCTTAAGTACTGGTCCCAACTTAAGACTAGTCCTATCTCTTAGCATTGCCTAGGACTAGTCCTAAGTTAGGAAGAGTTTTGTGAAATCGACCCCAGTACCCCCATTTTATGTGACCCAACATATGCATTAAATAATGAACCTGTGAATCTTTAAGCTCAATCGGTCATTGCAGTCAAAAGAATAGGCCCCTATAGTTTTAAAAAACCAACTTATTTTACCAGTTTCCAACCATTGTGTTTTTGACTCGCAAGATCAAAACTAATTGTTTACTCATTTCTCCAAAAAAAACTATAGCATTTCAGGCAACAAAAATGTTCAAGGAAGTTTTCCCACCTTGACCATCTTTGTACCATGTAAGTTATGTGCAAATCTGTGAACATTTATTTTGTCAATCTTACTATTATGTGTGCACTGCACACCCTAGAAGATATTTCCAAGGTGCTACCATGAAACTCTGGCTCCTCCTTTCCTCCCACAATGCAAATCAATGGTAAAAATTATCAACAATTTCATGCTCTAAACAATGACATAACTGTAAGATATTTCTCTTGATAGTTTGATTTTGTAGGTGTTCAATGGAATTAAATAAAATGTGAAAAATCACGCACTTCTCAGGCAATAGTGAAATGGCATTAAAAGAGAAGACAACCGAAAACATTTGTTGAGAAATACTTACACTGTACATTGTAGGCCTTAATTAGGTGTTGTTTGAAAGCTACTACTAGTGTCATCTATTTGATGAGCAAATATCCAACTTTTGATTTGGGCACAGGAAGTGCCTGGTTTCGGCATGGTGCATCACAAACCCTCTCTACATGCTCTTGGCTTCCACAGCTCATATTCTCATAGCCTTGAAATATTCTCATAGCCTTGAACCACAAGACTTTTGAAAGTTTCAGAGTGGATTCCATATATTTTCATTGCCGTTTCAATTACAGGCACTATGTATGAAACTATGTTTTGCAAGTATGACAACACCCCAAGGGAAAATGAAACCATAAATTGGCCCGACTTGTAATAAAATAATTATGACAGATATCCACCTCTCTCTCCTTCCAAAGGACCCCATGCAGGGTCTCACCCTACCCCCCCCCCACCCCACCCTGGATAATCACCAAATGAAGGCAGTCCTATAAAGTATAAACTCAATTTAAGATCCCATAGGTTGTGATCTGGTCTCCCTAGCCATGGGGCATCAGCTGATACCCTCCCTCAGTCCCAGAGAAGGGACCATCTGAGGAAGCATGTCTAATTTATTACTCACCCCTGAAAATAGCAAAAGGTACTAGTTTTTGATTGATTGAGCTACAAATGGGAACGTAATTGTTCCTGGGGATAGATGAAGAAGCAAATTATTCGTTTCCTCAAAAGTGAGGCCGAGCTCGGGGAAAAGGGGAAATGCCACCTGTGGACGTTAGAGTGTAGACGATTCACACTGGGATGCTTTTAATTTGAATTTCTTTGCTGATTTGTAACATGTTAATTGCGTGACTTGAAATGTTTCAATTGGACACGCATTAATCAGTCAATCTTGCAGCAAATCGGAGTTCTTCGTGTGGGATTTGATTCATGATGCAATGGGGTAATTAAGGGACTTTTAAAGACTCATTTGTTTAAAGCTATATTTTTGTAACATATTACTTTATATATTTCATTTCATTGTTTTATGTTTTGTGTTGAGCATAGAGGCTCCTGCATTATGCGCTAAATAAATGTCTCGTATTATTATTATTATTATTAATTATGAGCAAGTATCTATGCATTACCATGGTAGCAGAGATTGAATTACAGTCTCTAATCCGTAATGAGAAAAATAACCAGAACGCTGAACCAGTTATTCCAGCTGACAGAGTCTGTTCCAAAAAGACCATTCTGCCACAAAATTTGTTAAGATCCCTATATTCAATAGCAATAATGAATGCTAATTCCTAATCCACCAAAAGGGGTCCTGACTATTTTACCCTTCAGCCTCTCTTTGGTTAAATGGGAGAAAACAAGATGGCTCCACATTAATAAATGGTTCACACATTACAACTTTGCTATTAAAGACATAGTCAGTGAGCGTTTTGGCTCATCATTAAAAGTAAAGACTGACATTTCCACACTTGTGAACTACAACCCAACCCCTCCAAATTGTTGTTAAACGGTCTGCCTCCAATTCTGTTAATTGTTGTTCCATTAGGAGCGGGACTATAAAAATGAATGTTACAAGGATAACACAGTGATTTGCATCAAAATGACAGTTTTAGTTGCTCAGTCAATTTTGATTTCGTTTTGGAAGCAACAAAAGTTTTTGGTTTGTTTTCTTCCCCCCCTCCTTTTGTCTGGGATGGGTGGGTTAGGGGGCGGGGGCAGACAGGACCCAACTTACAGGTGATTGCACTTGACAGTTATATGCCGACATGCATTCAAAGACTACATCACCTTTAAACCTAATACACGAATCCCATCAAACACCCGACACAAGTTTCCCCCAAGCTCAAAACCGTCCATAAATTCACAAGAACACCAACTTGAAAACACAGTGCAATAATATGAACACTAAAGTCCAACAAGTCCATTCACTCCAATTGATATACATCACATCTACCAGCTTCGGTCCAATAACTTTACTTCAGAGATCTATCAAGCAGAAACATCAGTATGCATTGTCCGACAGTCTAGTCTCGTTCCATCGTTAAAAAATATAAAACCCCTTGGGGGATAAACTCTTTGTTAAAAAAAACCCAGGACTGAACAAGTTTAGAATTTCATACAGCCCTTACTCGGACGCTTGTGTCAAGTGCGCACGTAATGCCCCACACTAAGCCATAAATTATACTCACATTAGAGCGTGACAGTTTTGCTGGCAAGTAAATAAACAACTTTTAGATTTACATCTGCTTGTTTCTTAGCCAATTAAGAAGGCTGTTTTTCAACATTTTGGGATCAGGGGGGTCGAGGTAAGAGGAGGACAAACACATGGTTCGACAATGTCATCCCTGGACTATTTCTATGTCGATTGTAAACGTGACTGTGAAGCAATGCTTGTAGGAAAGAGGGAATAGCTTATTTCAAAACATCTAGGCTTTCTATAAACTATCTGAATGGTGAACATGCTTATAGGTTATTTTGGCAAAAAAATGGGAAGGTTTACCCAGTGCACCAACTGGGATTTCTCATCACATATTCAGTTCAGTGTCATGATTTTTTGTCTCTTCAGTCTAAAGATTATAACATTGGGATTTGTTTTCAGTGATTAATTTAGATCTCTCCTTCGCTTGGTAACTACAATTCTAGCAATTTGACCAACCATTTAAAACCATTAGAAACCATTCGACTGCACAGGTCGTGTGTGGTGGCACAATATGATCACCGCATCAGGATACAGGCCGACAAAGGTTTATCCATCATTTAAAAACCATAGTTAATGGAATTGAATGGTTAAGACCCTGCTCAGCCAGTAGCAGGGTTAGTGTAAACTGTTGTCATTTTCATTTAACAAGACCAATGCAGAGTATGAAATCCTGACCCCCAAAAATAACTTTCAAAGGTTGGCTTCATATTAATACTAGAGAGTTTTTATGCTACCACTAAAAAATATGTATATAGGCCTACCAAAAGTATTAAAAAGTTCAAACTTGTATTTTCTTTTTCTGCTAATCAGTCTACCATGTAGTGGGGCAGACAGGGGATTAGGAGGAATTGTGCCTTTGATGATACAAGCATGAAATTTGGCACAGAGTCAGAGTATGTCATGAGAAAGATATTTGGCTATAGACCCCTTGCACAACGCGCAGCACACAGCGGAACTTTCAAAGTTGTCAAAATGGCCACCATTGCTTGTTATACTACCTAAGCTTGGGCGATACCACGATATTATCGAATATCGCGATACTAGTTCTGAAACGATTACGATATCGGGTAGATTTTTTTTTGATCGTGATATCGGTAAATCGTGATATTGACTAAGTATCGCGATGCATTTCCTAACCGAGACGATCTTGCAACAATAAATCTCCTAGTGGAGACGATCTTGCAACAACAAAGAACTGCAAGTCACAGACTGCAACCGTAAGATTCCCCAACAGATCCGACCCGACCGGGTTTCTTCGAAAAAACCAACATCAAAGCCTTCATTAGCGATCAGGCGGTCTCATCTGATACAGACTACCGAAAAACTACGACATCGCGCTTCCAGGTGTTATCACGTGTTGCATCAACCTCGTCCCCATGGTTTACTTTTTTTCCAACCGTGTTTACTATAGTACCTCGTACTGCTCGACACACCTTGGAGACCAGACGAGGTTGGTGTTGCATACATGCGAGTAGTGTGATCTAATTAGTTATGCACACATATAGAACAGTCTGTCATAAGCAGTAGACACATTAAATGTGTGTAAGTAATAGGCCCAGGTTTTCACCCCATAGGTTTAGAGTAAAACCCGAAGAATAGGTCATTGGAGCAACGCAGAGATAAAATGGCTGCTTCTGCAACTTGCTCTGTAAGATTCGTAGAAGATTGACGTCATCAAAAATTAATCGCGATATTATCGAATATCGCGATATATTCTTGACGATAAATTGTGGATGAAAAAAAAGCGATATCGCCCAAGCTTAACACTACCTGTATTTTTTTCAAAGCACCAATCTGCAATTGCTGTATAGCCAAATATCTTTCTCATGACATACTCTGAGTGTGTGCCAAATTCCAAGCTTGTATCATCAAAGGCACAATCTTATCACCTTCCTGTCATACCAGTAATACCTTACCACTGTCTTTCAGTGTTGAGTAAAAGGCTTCTCCAGGTTACGGTTGGAGTCTAACTCTTCTAAGAACATGGGTAACATTTACAGCTCAAAACAAAGCCATAAATATGAAGTTATTTGTTTACATGAGCATAGCACAGCTACCCTTTGAGTCACCTGTTACAATGTATGAAGCTTGTTGCATCCTCAAATCCACATAAATAACAGACGTCCGAAGAAACAAAAAAAGTTGGTTTGTGGAAATGCTGGGATTCTTGAATAAATCACCGGCAGGACAATAGCACTTTTGAGATGACGGGACTTCACTCTGTCCGATTTTAATTTACAGGTTTGAGAGCTGGGGCAATAATAACAACAAACCCCAAAACACACTCCTCCAAATACATTTAATCTCTTTTCATTCTTTGCGTTAAGTATTTCAAGTTTAGGGGAATCGCATCACAGTGTACCACACCAAAAGGGAGGGGAAAAAAACATATACAAAATGTTGATAGACTTTTCATCTCCGCAGTGTTTCAGATAATAGTAAATAATAATAGAGAAATACAGTAACTGCCACAAAATTGCCTCAAAGCGCTATGTACAAAAACGGCAAAAGTTATTGGCAGAAAAGTTGTTCAAAAGTTACAAAATTACATGCTACAAGAGAATATATAAAAACAAGCATCGCTCACTGGTCCTGCCAGCCTTGGGTTGAAAAAATAAGAATTATAAAGAAGGACAGGACTAATTTAATTTGAAGAAGAAAAACCCTCACAACTCATGCAAGGGCTCTTAACCCTTTAGAGACCATAGCGGCCACAAGTGGCTTGTACCAAAATGCCCATAGCGGCTGCAAACAGCCGCAAGGTTTGACCTACTTCCATTCACATAAAGAGAACAAAGGTATGAAATTTTCCAATGTAGTATGTTAACATAGTATCCCAATTTTTCAACACAAAACTAAATTTCTGTTTCATGTTATTTCTGTTGCTATTTTTACTGACAAAATTTGATTACAGAAATGAACAATATTGGCAGTGTCTGGGCGTTTTGTGATGATTAAACAGAAGCGAATGGTCTCTAAAATGACAGTTTTGTTTATAGCAGGCATGATATCTGACCCTCAGAAAAAACCCAGAACAATTTTACTGAGTCCAAGAGCGAACAGGTTTCGTGTACATATGGAATAAGATTTTATAGTTATGACAGGCTATTTTGAGTTAATTTCACTGATTTTTCTGAGGGCAAAAAATGGAAATCAGACTATAGTAGGAAGAACAGCATGCCTGGTTGATAGTCTTACCTTATCAGAAGAAAAAACAAACTGCACAGTAGGTAATTACAACTTAAAGGAAAAACATCTAACACCTTCACACTGTTTTCTCCAACAATGCAAATCTAGTCCAATGAAATTTTCATGAGTAAGGTTTACACATTTTTGGGGTTACCCCTTTAATTTATCCTGATCAAGTCTGAACAAGTTCCTCCTAAACAGCCCTGCCTCCAAAGCTACCTCCTCAGTCCTAATCAGCATCTTGAGACAAAGACTAACTCCCAAAGTGAAGTCGCAAACCCACCTTGACCTTAGTCTGGGGTCAGTGGGAGCAATCTTAAGGTCAGACAATTCCCTTGGAGGATCTTACCCTTTGTTTAATGGCTTTCTAATGTCACTGAAGGGACCAGACTGGCACCTGTTAATCAATGTTAAATCTGGAGCCTAGAGACAAGTCTCTCTCTCTATGGTACATGTTTAGTGATCTTGAAAGGGGGGTGGGGGTGGAGGATTACCATGGAGTTTAAAAGTTGCCTGAGTTAGTCCAGAGATTAAGAAGGTCAACAGCTGAATTATTTTCTTAACCTTTCAAGGATCTGAGAGAATCTTCCCAACAGGATTCTTAAGAAAACTTTAATCCAAATCCTTTTTGGTTTCCATGATGTAACACTTATAATGAAATTTTTAATAAGTTTATAAGTCACATCCCCTTACAAGGTTGTATCGTAAACTTTGATGTGATCCCTGTGGCTACACAACAGTTTAAATTTGAATGGCTTCTGACAGCCACCCCGAACAAAGATATTGACATGATAGGGAGACCGCCAACATCTGGCGAGGTAGCCCAGTTGGTAGAGCGCCGGCAAGTTAATCCAGAGGTTGCAGGTTCAAGTCCCGCTCTAGTCAAGTTTCCTTTGTTCAACCTGAAATTATTCAACCTTTACCCAGTCAGTTTCCTTTGTGGTTTATTACTTGATATTTGAAACAAAAAAGTCACATCCCCTTAAGGTGATCCTTTTGCTGTCGCTTCGCTAGAACCCTGGATACGCAACAGTTACAGGTTGTATGGCTTCTGAATGGCACCCCAAACAAAGATATTGACATAATAGGGCTAGACAGCTCAGTTGGTAGAGCTCCAGCACATTCATCCGGAGGTCATTGGTTCAAATCCCGCTCTTATAAAATTTGTCTTTGTTCAACCTTAAATTATTTACAATTAACCCACTCAGTTTCAGTTGTGGTTTTTTTACTTGAAGTTTATAAAATTACTTTTAAATTATTTAGACCAGTTTGGAGCTGCAAACATTGCAATTTTGGGGGATATTTTTAATAGGAGTTTTAAAAGCAATCCATAGGTCGATACAAAATTGTTTCCCTGGTTGAAGCTGGGGACTCACCCAAGCCCTTCGTTCGACCTGCGTGATCCACGACACCTAGTGTCGGGCGAGGAACTTGCCGTAGTGGGCCGCTAGGCTCCGTTGCCAACATTTTTTCCCCTTCGAAAACGCGGCAAATACCTCTCTGAAAATACTAACAGTAATGCAGAAAAACTACTCAGAAAAAACACTCTCATCAAAAAATGACTCTACACTAAATATTACTAATCTGCAAAAATAATCAATGGCAACTCTCAACATTACGCCTATGTTCATCAAACCATTGAAAAAATACCTAAAATGGTTCACGAATGTCATCTCCATGGATCAAACTACGACTAAAAATTAGGCTATCACAAAAGTTATCTCCCTCTCGTAATGTCTGATTACAAAAAATGGGAACTGGTGGACTTTGACATTTTGAAAACTATGAATTAATTGTGACCTTCGAACATTTTGGGACGACCTTAGATCAGGCTTTGAACCTCATTCTATTGAATGAGACAAGGAAATTAAAGACATATGAGACAAGTTAAATGTCAGTTAGGGTAATTCAGGGGTGCAAGGAACATGAAGGTAGTTTCCTCTACAACCCACCAAAACCTTATTTTTTTAACTTCTGCGAGGGCTGAGAATAGATTTTGCCCCAAACCCACCAGGGCCCAATTTCATGGCACTGCTTACCACAGAAAAATCTGCGCTTACAGACATCCCGGAATTTTTGTGGTAAGAGCACCATTACATTGGGCCCGGGCCCCGGCCCAGGTATGTCTAGCTATGCCTGAACTCCACCCCTCATCCATGCTGCAGCACTGAGCTAACTTGCACGACTTAAAGGGCAGAGTATACCTTTGGTTTTTGGAGCCGTTCGGTTGTTTTTAATCCTATATAAATGTAGATATTATGCAATAAAACTAACCTGTGAAAATTTAATTTCAAAATGTGGTAGCGTTTTTGAAATATCGACAAAAATCCGGAGCGGTTATTTCCACGCAGGAAGAATAATCCGTAATTGGAATACACAATCTGACATTGCAGAAACGTTTCTCAGATTGAATTTTGTTGAATCCCTTTCTCTAAAACCACATTCCTTAGAAGGGAATTGTTTCTCAAAATGTTATACATTATCAACAGCTGCAGTGCTTTTCACCAAGTAAGTTTTTGTGGTCATTAGTTTGTGGAGTAATTGCCAAAGGTATACCCTCCCTTTAAATGACACTAAGCATTGCTAATATCCTTCTTGTAGGAAAAGCTTGATTTGCCATATCCTGTCAATAGGGGAAGACTTTCTACCGATGGTAAAACTTAATCAGTGAATTAGCAATAAAGATTTCTGATAATGTTGCTCACCCATGGCTTCTCTGTCAGAGAAATCCACAAAGTGAAATCTTATCACACAAAAAAGACAGGATATTCCACTCCAAAGTGGAGAAATGCGAAGGTTTTAACTTGAGATTGAGATGAGGGCCCAATTGCATCAAGCCTGTCAGCACAAAAATTTGCTCAGCACAAAAATCTCTTGCTTAGAAACAAAAATAGGTTACCAGCCAGAATACCATACAGTTACCATTGATGGGACTGGTACCCCACTCATTTCTTGCTTAGCAAAGAAATTTGCTGAGCAGTTATGAAATTGGGCCCAGAGGACATCAAAGCATGTTTAACTATTACATGTAAAGTTACGGTGACATTTTGCCTGCAGGGCTGCCAACAATTGCATCTTGCAATCAGGAGAAATTTTGTACAACAAATCAGGGAGATATTTTATTTCATTTCATTTCATTTCATTTCAGAACGGTTTGTTAAAACAACATGAATTACCGCTAAATGTTGAAACACTTATGAATTACAATTAAAAACAGCAAAGAATTTCATTCAACATAATAGGGACAAAGTTTTCATAATCAGGGAGATTTTCAAATTATGTTCAACAAAACACGGAAACATTTTGGGTATTTTTTTCAGGGAACTTTCTGCAGAAACAGGGAGAGCTGGCAGCTCTCTGTGCCTGCAACATTTTAGACCAAATCTGTTCTTGATTCAAGCTCAGCACAGACCTGTTCGCACTGTGCTTGAAGATGAAATTACAAAAGGAGAACATAATAATAAACTATGTTGTTCTGACGTCTAGATGCTGGTCCAGAAACCCAAACATGAACAACTAAGGGGAAAACACTGATCGTGTAGTTGATGGGCCAAAATAAACATTCATGTTTTTCCTGAACAAAATATCAGCTTGAGAAAGCAGTGTTCACAAAGAGTACACAATAAAGTGCACATTATGTTGTACAAATAGCTGTGAACACCTCACTCTCCCCCTCTCTCTCTTATTAGCTTTTATATCGAAACAGTATATCATAACATTCTAGGCCATGCATATACATGAATAACTCCACTGTAAGAAAAATTATGCCTAAATAACCAAGAATGTGTGAAGGTTGTCTGAAAACAGTCTGTGTGCTTTGTGTGATTTGTGCATGCACGCAAAGAAATCGCACAAAATGGACGGACCTCGGGTTCCCCCCTTCTTTTCAGTCGGGATTCTCAAGGAAAGTTGTTACCGATTGGTAAATCTCTTCCATTGTCGCTAAAATCCGGCTCATGAAAGAAAGAGCTCCGTATTAATGTGCCAGTCAAATAGTGATTTTTTTATTTTTTTGAAGAATACATTCATTCCAAATATTCAAGGAAAAATGTATAAGAATTTCATTCCCCAAGAGTTCCCTAAGATAGGAGATCCCATTTTTAGAGAGATCAACATTTAACAGCAACATGTTGTGCTACGTGCGGTTCACCAATTCTTTCTTCTTTTGCCTTTTATTTTAAGGCAAGATCAATGTAATCAAAGACAACAGTCTACAAGATTAAAGCATTTCAGAAACACTTGTTTTTCAAAATAATTAGCAACAATATCAACTTTGTATCATCTTTTAAGTTTCAAAAGAACATCTCAACCATTTCTTCCAAACTAATAATCGTCCAAACATCACCAGGTCTAGAAAGACGACAAGGTTACTTTCAGATTGATTTACTTTGGTTCTGTTATTTACTGTTTAAAGGTATATTATACACGATTGATAAGGATAAAAAACGTCATTGTTTAGTTTTAGTCTTAAGCTTACTGACCATGAAGTTCATATTTGAGAAAACTGTATCTGAAAATAATAATAAAAATATAAAAAATAAAAACAAAGCTGATTTTGATTATTACCAACATTAGAGACAATGTGTTAACATGCTGAAAACTGTGCCAGGTTTTTAACTATTTTCTCCTGACTCACACAACAAATTAAGCCCAAATTTTCACAGGTTTGTTATTTCATGTTTATGGTTGATCACTCAAAACATGAACACTGTCTGCGACTATTTGTCAGCTCTACCAATCCTGAATAATACCTTTAAACCCCAAACCAGGGAAAGATTACAGATTTTTTGAAAACATCCAGATCGTTATCTCACCGGTCGTTAAAAGTAAAAGTAAAACCCACCAGGATGCATTCAGTGACTCAGGATCATGTGCACATGGCACTCATGTCTCGGAAACATGACTTGTACAAGAAAACAAATTAGGGTAAACCTTGACAAAAGCGAATTAGATGTTTTCCCATCCATCAAAAAAAGAAAAAAAGAAAAAAAGAAGAAAAAGAAAAAAAAGTGACTCTTCCTGTTTGTTTCTTATCTGGGTTTTTAGTACAGCTAAGGCAGAAGCAAGCCAAGGTTTGAAATTAACGCTTAGATACCTCATGCATATTCATAATCGAGAGCCGAATTCTCACATGTGCACCTGTATTCACGCCAGGGTAACTACGCATATGCGTAGTAGACTGTTCCATGTGCAACAGTCTTCTACACAGTCTCCACGAAGCAATCACTGAACTGGTCTCGGTCTTGGTCTCGGACTATCGGGTCTCGACAACCACGTTGGTGACCCAACATATACATAAAAGAACAAACCTATGAAAGTTAAAGCTTTTTGAACATCGGATTTTAGACTTTATAAGATCAAAATTAATTCTTTTACTCAGTTCTGAAAACTATAGCAATTCAGGAAACATATTTCAAGGGAAGTTTCCATCATGACCATCTTTAAACCATGTCAAGTTGGGAACATTTATGTCTATAATTTCAATCTTACCAATGTTATGCACATGATTTTTGATGAAATAGAATTAGCTGTTGCAAACTTCTATCTGACACCCAGGGTCAGATTATTTTGTTCCGGATGCAAGGAGATTTACCAGGGGCCTAGTATTACAGCATACCACTAAATCTATCTGAAGAACCAGTCTATTGTGTTATTGTCACAATCGCGTATTCACACTTCTGGGAATCCCAAGCAACAGTTTTCTGTTAGACCAGTGGCGTCGATTTCACAAAAACTCTTCCTAACTTAGGACTAGTCCTAGGCAATGCTAAGAGATAGGACATGATTTTTATAAGCACTTATACCAATAATGTGAAAATGTTTAATACTGGTACCGTACCAAATTCATCTTATAGTAAAATCAATGAGCAGGGACCAGGGCCCAATTTCATAGAGCTGCTTAAGCACAAAAACTAGCTAAGCATAACAAAATTATGCTTACTAGAATAAGGTTACCGGCCAAACTACCATGTCATATGCACAACTTGTGACTGGCATCCTGCCTATTTCTGCTTAGCAGAAAATTATTAAGCAATATTTTCTGCTTAAGCACCACTATGAAATTGGGCCCAGAAATTAAACCTCATCATAACGTCACATTCCAAAGTTTTTAGGAAAGTAATTCCTGTTCAGGGCCCCTAGAAGAAAAATAATCCCAGAGTTTTCCTTGAAACCCACTTTTTTGACCTTGAGATGTGTTGTAACCTGCAGTTACCGGTTTTAACACAAGCCAGGTACGCAAACTTCTATCTGACACCCAGGGTCAGATTATTTTGGTTCCCAATGCAAGGAGATTTACCAGGGGCCTAGTATTACAGCATACCACTAAATCTATCTGAAGAACCAGTCTATTGTGTTATTGTCACAATTACGTATTCACACTTCTGGGAATCTCAAGCCACAATTTCTGTTAGACCTGGGCCCAATTTCATGGAGCTGCTTAAGCAGAAAATACTGCTTAAAAAATCCCTGCTTAGCAATAATGAGCAGGATACCACTCAGTCACAAATTGTACATGTGACATGGTATTTTGGCTGGTAACCTTGTTCTGGTTAGCATAATTTTGTTTTGCTTAGCCTATTTTTGTGCTCAAGCAGCTCTATGAAATTGGGCCCTCATAGAGCTGCTAAGCACAACAATTTGCTTAGCATGAAATTTCTTCCTTGATAAAAACAGGATTACCAACCAAATTTCCATGTGTTGCATATTGCTTGTTACTGGTGTGGTATTCAGCTGTTGTTTGCTTATCCTGAAATTCACGTGGAAATTTGGTTGGTAATCCTGTTTTTATCAAGGAAGAAATTTCATGCTAAGCAAATTGTTGTGCTTAGCAGCTCTATGAAATTGGGCCCTGGTTTGTTATTGGTATGGCTTTCTGCAGGCCCTGGTGAGTCAGTACAGTAAGAGAAAGCACTTTATAATTTCCACTCCAAGCATATAAAAAACATTCCATATAAAGATATTATACATGATTGGTAAGGGGAAAAAACCCATCATTGTTTCATTTTAGTCTGAAAGCTTAATGATTATGAAGTTAATACCAGAACCATTTTTTATGTGAATTATTTCCCTCTGAAATGAAGTCATATTCAAGAAAACTGTATCTGTAAACCTAAAAAAACAACAACACAACAACTGATTTCGGTTGTTACAACCATTTGAAATTAAGGACAATGTGTTTACGTGCTGAACATTGTGCATGGTTTTTCACTATTTTCTCCTGACTCACACAAAGGATTAAGCCCAAACTTTCACCGGCTTGTTATTTCATGTATATGGTTGATCACATGAAACATGAACACTGTCTGCAGCTATTTTTGTCAGGTCTACCAATCCTGTATATATTTACTGGTGAGTCAGGCCATTTTTGTAACCCTGGCTTTGGCTTAGGTTCCAGCTTGGGCCCCGTCAGAAATTTCACGGATAAGATTTGACGAATGTGGAAATTCCTTTAAATTGCTTGCTGTCCTGGGTTCCCCCTTATTCTCGACCCGCAACCTCGCAGATGTTATTCAAGAGGTTTACAGACTCTGCGCATCACCAGGAATACAAAAATACAGGTTTGGACACAATATGGACTATTTCTTTCTCCCTTTGGTGACTAAATTACTTCTTTCAAGAACAATTTCAAAGCTCAAGGTGTTTTGGAGAAAATCCTGAAAAATCACATGTAATTTTGAGAGCATACCCTATCAGCACTACACTTCAAACAGGCAGTTGGTGCAAAAGCCATAGCTGAGGCCTATATTGTGGTTTCGGAAATGGCCTTTGTTACACGAGAAAGCAATTTTCTACTCCATGGTCCTAAATACAAAGTCACCGGGGTCCAGTGGTTAGACTGCAGGACTTGCAATCACAAGGTTTTGGGTTCGAATCCTACCAAGCTAACCGCTGATTTCACAATGACTAAAATAAGTATTGCTGTCTAGTTACTGAAGCAAGATTTAATGATTTGTGCAATTCTAGACGTTAAACCAATGTTTGTATGAGAGAGATTGGCTGTTGCCAGCTTGGTGTTTATATCCCCCTTGTGGGAGTTTGCCGAGTTCCCTTGATGGGAAGATCATCTAGAAAAAAGAAAAAAAAAAACCAAATGCACATGCCATATTTTAATGTTTAATTTTCTCTAAAACTGAAATTTAATTTTCGGTACACCACCAAGGTGCTCCGGGCGATGAAAGTTTGTATTTCAAACAGCAATCAAAGAGAGCAAGGAGAATGAAGGGAAAAAACAGTTGTGAGAAAATTATTTTGATGCGAGGTGTGTTTTGAGAGGGTTTTTTTCTTCTGGAGAACGGGTTATGAGGCTCTGTGTGAAATGACAGCTGGTCCCATTGATGTACTGCAATGGAGGCCAAGTCAACACACACAAAAACGATACAGTCATGACATAAGAAGTCATAAAAC
The DNA here is from genome assembly GCA_021014325.1 of Plazaster borealis. NCBI lineage: Eukaryota > Metazoa > Echinodermata > Asteroidea > Forcipulatida > Labidiasteridae > Plazaster > Plazaster borealis. The sequence continues at coordinate 23,374 of JAJGQC010000441.1, forward strand.
AAACTCCACACATCCTGAAGAAACCTGTGAAGATGTTGGATTGATGTAATCTTTTTGTCAAAGTCTTTATCATGGTCTTGAGCGCAGCAGGTCGGCCACAGGGGGGCTGCAGCTTCACAATAAGACCGTAAGCCCTAGGACAAGAAACCAGGCCTAACAACCTAAGCTTCCCTATGGTATGGTAGTGCACCATTCTAGATGCATACCTCAAAGTAATTCACCAACCCCTGTCAAATACTGCAGTCCATAGTCAAACATTTTTTAGAGCACTGTGTACATGGTAATTATGGATGCTGTGGTGCTTTATGATGATAAGAGATGCATAACAAACCATTAAATTAAGGCAGGGGAGCACCCCAGCAAACAAACCTGACCCCCTGGCTTGTGAATCTACTGGCAAATGAGTAGCCTAAGTAAAGTAAATTACAAACCACAGGCCCATTTTAGTTTTAACACCTCTTGAGATTTAATGAGTATATTGTATTCAAATATTTGGGGAAGTGAATGAAGAAAAAAAAACCAGCTCGGTAGGTAATTCTGTACGTATACCCATACCAAAAGGAATGTAACAATACTACTGCAGAAAAATAGCTCAGTCTTTGTGTATGTACAGGTACATCAACAGAAATGTAAGAACACAAACGGACAAATGAAATTGTTTTTTGTTAAATGCCAATAAAGTAACTTTCTTTAAAACCTACATCATCCAAACAACTTTTAAATTGTACTTTATATCGTTCAACCTGCCATACATTTTTCTTTTATGCAAACAACACGAAAACATACCTGTTTATTTACATAAAAAGCCCAATTCAAACATAAACAGACTTGTTTTTCTTCCTAGGGGGGACAACAAGCTCAAAAGATAAGCAACCAAAACCAAGAAACCAAGAGTTTCTGAATGATATAAAAAATAATCCATTTAGACCTCATTTCCAGAAGTATGTCTGAAATGTGTTGAGTCTTTTGACACTCCGTCCCAGGAGAGGTCAGGACACATTCTCCCATGCCAAGACTCTCGTTGAGCTGGATAGTTTCACTTTGGGGGTTGTATGTCAAGACTGAGTACATTAAAGGTAGAGTGATTGGTATATACTCCAAAAATTAATGACCATAAAAAGCTTACTTGGTGAGAAGCACTGCGTATGTTGATAGTATAAACTATTTTGAGAAAGGATTCCCATCGAAGTAATGTGGTTATGAAATTTTTTTCACCCCAAAACATTTGAATCTGAGAGACGATTTAGGCATGAATAGGGTTTTTTTCTTCAGATTTTTGAGGGTGGTATCCGTTTCTGAATGCTGTGGCCAAGGCAGTTGGTACCCACTGTCACCTAGCTGGATGGATTTGATGTTCTTGTGACAATACCTTGATAATTGATAGTTTTTTGGGGGGATGTTTTCTCAGCAAGTAGACACTGTATTCAGCTGAAACTTTCACATGTGACTTTCATTGTATCTTTCTTTTATAACTTTGCCAATAAATCAGCATTACGTTGACAAAAAACCAAATCTATGAACCCTACCTTTAAGACTGTAACCCTTTGTCAAGCCCTGTGACCTCCGCAATGTACTATAGTTCGGGCTGGATTACATTTCATGTAAAGTTCTACATCTGGAGAGTGGG
>JAJGQC010000442.1:0-107119 GCA_021014325.1 Plazaster borealis
TCCAGATTTTCGGCAATATCTCAAAAACGCTTCCACCTTTTGAAATGAAACTTGCACAGGTTAGTTTAATGAAATATAACTAGGACTGAAACAAACAGTTGGTTCAAATTACCAAACGTGTACAATCCCTTTTAGTCAGTCTGATATTAACAGTTCACTAGAACATGGACACTTTTATATCCACACAGGATTACAATGCTCGGCCAATTCTTGACGTCGTCAACAAATCGTTTGAGATTCACGCAACAGTTTACATAGATAGTAAACAGTTAGATGAAGTTGAGTCGATACCAGTTAAAAACCATGGCGTGGTATCAGGAGATGAGATACAAAAACTACTCAGATTGACTAAGGTAAAATTTATAACGACTAGCCTACTTGTGCTTAGTTTGGTTTTGTTGTATATTCTGTCCTTTCCCCAATGAAGTTTCCTTCTTGTTTTCCCTTCTTAGGCTCTTACTTATTAAAAGCATCTTTCCTTTGTTTTTGTCAGCGCACTGATCCAACTGTGATTCACCTCAATCGCTCATAATCAGGCCAAGGTTGAAAGTAAAAATTGATTAATTTTATTAGTAATTTAACGTGATGTTAAATGAGTGATTGCAAAATGAGTGCATCACAAAACTCAATTTGATCCCCCCCCCCCAAAAAAATATATATGTTTAGGGTCCTGCCTTTTTGAGAAAAGGAAGGAGGAGGGGTTGTTTTGTTTTGTTTTTTTCTTTTTTAAATGGCCGCCCGACACATTTTTTGAGACAACCGGCCGGGCTATTTTCAAGATGGTTGCCAGCTTTTTTCGGTGTGCTTTTTTCGGTGTGCTAAAGTCTAAAAATACGATCTTATTTATTTTAAAAAATGTTTTTTTTCTTCAGGGATCGTTAAAAATGTTTCATCAAAAAATAAAAAAATAAAAAAGGAGGAGGTGGCCTCTAAAAAGGAAGTGGGCGGGGACGCTAAACATGTTTTTATTTGTATTTGGCCTTTAGTTTTTCAGGTTTTCTCGGCCAGTTTCAACAAAGACTCATGCTCATTCAATTTCGTTTGATAATGAATGCTCCATTGCATCAGTATTCAGCAGACAAAAAGAGTAATTCAGTTGGTCTAATAAGATCATTCAAAATCATTAGAGTTTAAAGGGATTGCATACGCTTGGTAATTGAAACCCACTGTTTGTTTCAATCCTATATGGTTGTAGATATATACCATAAATCTAACCTGTAAAAGTTTTATTTCAAAAGGTGGTAAAGTTTTTGAGATATTGCCGAAAATCTGGAGCGGTTTATGTCCACGCAGGAAGAATTCTGCGATTGGAATACACAATCTGAGAAATGTTAATGCCAGTAACGCTTCTTAGATTCAAATTTGTTGGGATAAAAGTGATATCTTTTTCCATAACCACAGTACTTTGAATCAGTGAACAATTTATCAAAATGCATTACACTATCCAAAGCTGCTGTACTTCTTACCAAGTAAGTTTTTGTTGCCATTCATTTCAGAGTCATTACCAATCTTTTTATACAGACCCTTGAAGTTGGGGCTGAACATAGACACTTTGACCAGAGTGGGATTTGAATCAACGAATTAACGTGTGGTCTACCAACTGAGCTACAAACCCTATGTTTTTGGTCTCCCTATTACTTCAAATTCATTTTGTCGCAAAGATCATTCAATTTCACAAAAGCCAGCAGCAAAGAGGCTGCTCAACCATTCAATATTTCATGAACTGTAAAATTGTAGTGCAAATTCAACTGAATAATGGTGAAAATGTAGCCATGAATGTCTATAAATGAAATAAAATGACTGAAACGAACCTGAATGAGAAGAACGAAATCATTGTGCGCACGAAAACGAAATTGAATGCAAAGTAGCTTAAAAGAAACCCTGATTTACAGGGAAATATGCCTGAGTTTAAACGCATATCAATGAAACTGAATACATTTTTGCTAATATTGACCGGGAAACATAAATTAATTTGATCATATTTTGATATATTTTCTTACTCCATAATTATCTACTCATTTATTTCAGCTCTTTATCGGAATAGGATTCCCGTACGAAGGACCTGCTCCCTTGGAAGCCATTGCAAACGGATGTTTTTTTTTGAATCCATCATTCTCCCCACCGAAAAATCACCTAAACACGAAGTTTTTCATCCAAAAACCAACTGAAAGAGAGGTACGCTTATACATGAATATATATTTTTTATCTTTTATAGGCCTAATGGGTTTTCCTAGACCTATAGTTCCTATAGACCTTTATCACAGGGCATCCATCTTGTATTTCTCCTGTTTAAATCAGTGTAACCAAAGAGACGCTGGAAGTGCAAATATAGTCTGGTACATTTTTGTATAGATTTGATTTCAGTATGCATTATTAATGTTGCACACAGGGGACTCAACAAAGATGGTGTCAGCACGATAAAGGTCTACACATGCTGTTCCCATATTCCATGATTATGTCCCTGTCTTGAAACATTTTAACAGCTTCAGACTAGAAGCGAGAGATTGCAGTAGATTTAGCAGGTATTGTACATGGCCTGTCGAGTATCACAAAGTTCGCATACTTAAAGGCATCGTACACGTTTGGAAATTGTCAAAGACCAGTGTTGTCACTTGGTGTATCCCAACATATGCATAAAATAACAAGCCTGTGAAAATTTGGGCTCAATTGGTCATCGAAGTTGCAAGAAAATGATGAAAGAAAAAACACTCTTGTTGTACAAATTTGTGTGCTTTCAGATAGAATAATGAAAACTTCTTGCAAGAAGTTTTTATTATTTTAGTGAGAAATTACCTCTTTCTCAAAAACTACGTTACTTCAGAGGGAGTCGTTTCTGACAATGTTTTATGCTATCAACAGCTCTCTGTTGCTCGTTACCAAGTCAGTTTTTATGCTAATATATATTTTGAGTAATTACCAAATGTGTACGATGCCTTTAAACGTAAACAATGGAAAGTGATCTGGTAAGTCTGCTGCCACCTAGCGATCCAAAGTCTCCCATTGTTTTATGGCACTCGGATCATTTTCTCATGTCATCATTTCTCATTATCATGCCGATTCAGCTCACATCTCAGAACCCATACGCAGAAGTGTATATTGGTAAGCCACATGTCTGGACCATAGACGTTTTGAACCGAACTGCACTGCGTGAAGCTATTAAAGAAATCAGCAAAGCAGATCCACCAAAGCCTTATCTACCCTTTGAGTATCAATGCGAAGGCATGCTGCAGAGATTAAGTACTTATATATCAAATCAGGTAAGTCGAATCACGCAGATACCTGTAAACATATTTTTGTAGAGTGTATTCTTTAAGGCAAATCAATAATAGGCATCACCATGTGCTCAATCATTACTATTTTGTTATAAATTGATCGGTGTTTCATCTTCTTGTTGTTCTATAAATGGGACTTCTGTAATTCATTTAATCCATGGCCACCGAAGTCTGCTATGCACATACGGATAGCAAAACCCAACCAGTCCTGCAAGACAAGATGTGTAGAAGATGGTAAGTCAATTATAGGCTATTCAAGTTGTGTTGTGGATTTAATTTTTGATACATTATAGTTTGTTTTAATTGATGTCATAATATTGCATCAGGTATAAAGCATTTCCCCTTACATAATGTGATAAGCATTAGAAGAGTGCCTTCCAAGTTCTGTGGGGAAATTTACAGGCCACTCGGGTGGGATTCGAGCTAACCCCCCCCCCTCCACTTTTTATTTGTGCAGAAATCATTACTGGGAGATTACCAAACCTGCCAAAAGGAACTGATTATAAATTTCTGATCACACATTGGTGTGCAAGGATTACCAAAACGATGTTCTTTATCCCAGTTGAAATTAAAAACAATTAATTATTTGAAGTTTTTCTTTATTGTTTTTAACCGCAGGACCATAACGTAAAACATCTTTTGAGCTGATTTGTATCCTGTAAATAAATAAATAAATTAATCAATTATTATTGCATCAATATTATTACACAAGATGCGCTCAGTTAGCAGCTCTGCTCTACAATGCCGCGGACCAAGGGTTCTAATCGCACTCTTAAAAACTTCCGGGTCAGAATTGACCAGGATTCCGGGTCCCAGGGGTCCCAGGGGTTCTGACCCATTTCTAGGTCAAACTGACCCCAGAAACTGGTTTAAAAAAAAATTACCTGGGATATTGTGTAAGTTTGACCCATTTCTGGGTCCGACTGACCCCAGAAACTGGTTTGAAAAATGGGATTATAACTGGGATTTTGTGTAAGTTTGACCCATTTCCGGGTCATTTTGACACACAGATTCCAGGGCCCAATTTCATAGAGCTGCTTAAGCAGAAAATATTGCTTAACAATTTCCTGCTTAGCAGAAATGAGCAGGATACCAGTCACAAATTGTACATGTGACATGGTATTTTGGCTGGTAACCCTGTTCTGGTAAGCATAATTATGTTGTGATTTTAAGCAGCTCTATGAAATTGGGCCCAGGCCATAATGACACATGATATATGGGTCAGGGTCAGGCCCACAGGAACTGGAACCTGTTTCGAAGAGCTCTCGTCTGCTTGTCTTCCTCCCTTTACCCAGTAATCAGTTGCTAACTTTTTCCCTGTCTGCAAAAGCTGGATCGGTATTACAACATTTATTTTAATATTCCCTTTCTATTGTAATTTTTCCCGACGAATTTAATTTGTGAGCCATCGTGGTTTCCTCATATCAACTCGAAAGAAGTTATTGAAAAGTAAGTGTTTTTGCCAATAAAATGTGCCAATCATTAAGATAATAATTATAAGCAAGTTATTATTGTACGGGCCAATACGTTTTTGTTTCTGTTCACGATGTCGTCGTCTTGTTGCCATAATTTGACAAATCAATCGACTAGGGACGCGTTCGAATGAAACACAGACCACGCATCGTAATTTAAAGGTATCGTACACGTTTGGTAATGACTCAAAACAAATATTAGCGTAAAAACTTACTTGGTAACAAGCAACGGAGGGCTGTTGATAGTATAAAACATTGTAGGAAATATACCATTTAAATAAATAGTACAAATGCCTATATACTTAAATGTTTTTGAAAATTATTGAAGGAAGCAAGTATAGTGTGGTTGGATAGGAAATTGGACTAATGATGAGTTAAAAGATGGAAAATAATTAAAATTGGTCGTGATCTCTGAATAACTCATTTACACAAACTACTTGTGTGTGCACATCATTGCGACGACGACGACGACAACATCAACAAAAAGAGATGTTTATAAGAAGTAAATACATGATTTATTTTTATTTTTATAAAATAAATATATAAATAAAAACAATTAATTAAATAAACCACTTTAAAAATAGTACAAAATGTCTATACTTAAATGTTTTTGAAATTATTGAAGGAAGCAAGGATAGTGTGATGGGATAGGAAATTGGACTAATGATGAGTGAAAAGATGGAAAATAATTTGGTCGTGATCTCTGAATAACTCATTTACACAAAGTGAATTGTCAGTGTGTGCACATCATTTCCATAAGCAGGGTATAAAGCTAAACGTATGGAATATAGACCATGTGAACTTTGTTTACAATAAGTGTGACCTTGTGCATTCTTGTGGTATTCTGGCAGGCAAGATACTACACAGGTCCTATGGGAAAGTTAACGTTTTGTGTCATAATTTCCACATAAATCCAAGAAAGTAAAAGCTGGACAAGTTTCATCATATCAAAAGTTGATATGAATTAGACAGTGCAATCTCCATAAAATATAAGATTTTATGTTTTATTCCACTGGTCTGTGTACAAATCGTGCCTGCGGGAAGTCCAGGCTCTGTGGCTCTTTTGTAAACATGTGATGGCACAGGTCACATCGTATATAGCATAGAGATAGGACCTATCTCTATGGTCTATAGGGGGAACCGTAAAGAAGCTGATGAATATATACAAACTTGTATATTTACATAAATCGTCTACTATTAAAACAATACGATTGTTATATCATAATATATTATGGTAGAATGTTTAAGAAGAGGACATGTTGTTGATTTAAGAAGAAGAATTGTTATTGATTTAATTGTGCTTTCAACTCATGCCTAAGACACACCTATATCTTTTTTTCATATAAATAGGAAACAAAATGGGTAGTTTCGATACAAATTATTATCTTTACAGATATAGTAAATTTAAATCACCTTTCGAATTGCATACCGTATTGGAGGGAACTTTGAGCATCATCACAAGTATGAGTTTCAATGAATCATGAAAAGTATCTCATACTTTTATACGTGCAAATGAAGTTGTTTGACAAGTTCTGTGATCATGTCATCTGATGTGGTTTTACATTGACTGGCGGGGAGAGGACTGGGGACAATTAACTATTTCACTGTTTCAATTATTTGTATCTAGTACATAAACAGGTGATGGTAAATCTTTGTTGAAAATCTAATTTTTAGTAAAGGTATAAAGGGAATTCTAATTTTATAGAAAAATGGAACTTTGTAAAAAAAGACAATTGGCCATAGTCTTATCTTGAAGTGGTTTGATTGATTATGAATGTAGGATTAAATTAAGACTGCCTCGCGGAGCTTCTTTAAAATGCTTGCTAATTTTAAAACATAAAACATGACTGACACAATATAACTAAAGGGTCTGTATACGTTTGGTCTGAAAACTAATGGCAATAAAAACTTACTTGGTAAGACGTAGCCTACAGCAGCTTTGGAAGGTAACATGCATTTTGAGAAGCTTTTCACTTCGAAGCACTGCGGTTACGGAAAAAGATATCACTTTTTATCCCCCAAATTTTTAATCTGAGAAGCGTTACCGACAGTAACGTTTCTCAGATTGTGTACCGGTATTCCAAATGCAGATTATTTTTCCTGCGTGGACGGACATAACCGCTCCAGTTTTTTCGGTAATTATCTAAAGAAACGCTACCATCTTTTGAAATGAAATTTTCACAGCTTAGTTTTATGGTATAATCTACAACTATTGAAACAAACAGTGTGTTCCAATTACCCAACCTATACAAACCCTTTAACATCAAATAAGTGAACAATGTATTACGTCCGTTGAGAGAAATGTGTTGAAATGAATGTTGGGAGTTAACCCTTTCATTTTTCTGAAGTAGGTCTACCATTGAGGGCAGTTCCAGATCCATCTTCAGCCGTGGATGAACTGGCGTCATCTGTAAAACGAAAAGAAGACCATTCTTTATGTTTACCCAAAACAAATCGAAAGATTCGTAACAAAGCGTTTTGTTTCCTTCGGGGTAAACTTTTACAAAATTCAGTTATAAAATTAACTCGTGCTTGCCAGTGAGCCTATAAAAACACCCGCTATACAACCTGCCGCTCACTCAGGGCAGAATGCAATTGATTGGGATGGATGGTGAAGATCTTTGGTGTCACCAGTTTTACTGTTGCTATAATTATGGTCCGCAGGCATGTGATATAGAAGTAAGGGCATATATGCCCTTTGTGCAAGATTCAAATCAAGCCGATACAATGAATTCTTGATAATATATATATATATTTTTCTTCAAATAAAGTAAGTACTGTGACTTCTTGAAACTCATATAAAAGCAATAATCGCTACAACCAAGAAAAAGATAAAACTCACGAATTGTTTACTACACTGTCACTTCCCTTCATTTTTTATGTGTCGCCGCTTGGTGGCGCTCTACAGTTAATGTTGACAGTTTAACCGCGGAGCTCGAGTCGAGAGATGTGTTTTTGTTGGTCATCTTTTTTATCTGTTTTGCGACTGAAGATAACGCCTTTTTACCCATATGGTAAGTTTGACCATTCGACCATGGTTTTATCATGGAGCATATGTATTTAATGTTTCAGATTGTGAGTTTCCATATGTGTTTTTAGTTTTGACTATTTGACTTTGAGAATAACTTAGAATAGGTTGAGTTTACACACTACTTCCACTCAGTCAGTTACACTTTACACTGTTCCGTGGCTCTGTGCTCATCTTGGTGTGATGATCCCAACGTGTGACTTTGCCGAGTATCAACGTAGAAGCCATGGAAGCAGAGAGAGTCAGAGACTAGAGAGTCGGACGACTTAGCCCCTCCCTGGGCCCAATTTTAGAGAGCTGCTTAACTAAAGACGCACGCTCGTCAAACAAGCAAACGACAAATTCGTGCCACGAAAAGTCACCTTTGATTTTGAACCCCGATTTAACACTGGCCTGCCCTGCTCTTACAATGCCGAAGGGTGCAAGGATGCAGCTGTGTGCCAGCCAGCTGAGTCTAAAAATAGCACAGGGCGCGCTGTATTTGAAAAGCTGCGGCAGCTAGTTCTAAGCGCAGAGAGTGCAGCACAAACTGAGTATAACCTTACTTCACTGGCGCGCGGTATTTGACACGCTCATTAATATGCAGCAACTTGTTGAAAGTAGCATGCATGATGGATAAAACATTGAGTATGCCTGCAGCATGCAGCGCTGGAGTGATGGCCATATGAACACAGTATACATGATCCAAACACAGTCTTGAGTGTGACCTCTTAGTGAACACCTATCAGTGAATAGGCCTAGCCTACATTTAAAATGTAGTGAATTTGATCTCGCTACAGAAAATTAATTGCTACACACAAATAAAAATCATCATATTCGTGTAGGTCTAGGTGTAGGGCCAAGGGTAAAAAGTAAACAAATGCATGGTAGAATTGTTTCATTGCCAATTTTCAGGGCATGTTTTAGAATTGTAAAATGATATTATGATAATATGGTCGCTCGTTTTAAACATTGGACATAAATAAACAAATTTATTCAGATGCAAAGCAAATGGTGCACAATTGCAGTTGAAACAGTTGGGTTAACAATGTTCCGTCCCAACTTGACAATCGTCCCAACTATAGTTTATAGTTCAAAGATGAGGTAAATTTATACTGTTTCTTTAGTATTCGTTAATCATCTAAAAAATAAGCTAAACCATCAGTTAAGTCCTCGATTGAGACGGTTAGAATTATCGTCGATGACATTGACTTGCAATGATTCACGCACAATGCCAACAGTAGTCCGTCCATTTAACATTTGAATATTTATCGTGGGTTTTTATTGTTACATTGAACAAGTAAGTCCATAAAATACTATGTTCTGCACTACAAAACGATGTTTGTCCATATTGTACATGTTCTGTGTGCCTCTCCCCTCATTGTGTAGTAAATTTACCCATTCACATAATGGAACTACCTGCCCAACATGCCCAATGAAGTCGGTGAGTTGTAACCCCTGCACACAACACTGTGTTGGAGCATGAAGGAAGGAACACTCCTTCCTCCATGGTTGGAGTTTGTTTGTGGTCAACTTCTTTTGTGAGACAAATCCACGAAAACTTTCCATAGTGCCTAACAATATTCCTGCTTACAGTATATTAAGGACCCAAGTGTCAAGACCGAGACTCGAAGCCACACTCTGCTGACCAGAAACTGCAGGACTTGCAATTGTGGGTTCAAATCCTACCATTACCAAGCTAACCGCTGATTTCACAATGACTAGAATAAGTATTGTCATCTAGTTACTGAATCACAATAACTTGATTTGTGCAATTCATAAACTAATCATACATAGACGTTAAACCAATGTTTGTATGAGAGAGATTGGCTATTGCCAACTTGGTGTTTATATCCCCTTGTGGGAGTTTGCCAAGTTCCCTTGACGGGAAGATCATCTAAACAAACAAACAAACAGAAACCCCAAAGCTTGAGTCCGGTGCGCTTGACCGCTCAGCCATGACATGCCACAAAAACCCTTTTTTTTTACAGAATGTCTGTCCAACTGTCACAGTCATGGCAACCAGCTGTCCACCTCCAATGTATCCCTCAGGGAGCTTGCAGCTCAGAAGGAGCAAGAATGGCGTGAGCTACAAGAGCTTCGCACCCAGTCCTTAGAAGGAGCAATCAAGAAGAAGGATAAACAGTTGGAGCAGGAGACGGCAAGGTTCAAGAAGCTCAAGGAAGATTTCAAGTATAATCTCAGGCTTCTTGCGGAGCGAGACCAAGAACTGGAACAATACGATGTTGTATTTTCGGAGCTAAAAGCAGCATTCCAGGCAAAGAATGCCGAGGTGATTTTTGTTAAAATAAACTTTTCTATCAGTATCAAATCAGAGCTACAAACCTAGAAAATATTGATACGGGAATTTTATGAATAAGGATAGATGAATGCTGAATAGCATAACCTTCTCAAATCAGACACATCATAAAAAATAGGGTTAATGTTTTAATAATGTTGTTTCTAGGTACATGTAAAGTCTGTTTTTTAGCAGACAAATTTCAAGGCATTTAGTAGCTAAAACCCTTTCAGACTAGCCCAAATCCTCCTATTTTATCCTTCAGAAGTAGAAAGTAAACATCTCAAAGGGCCCAAATCCTTCTACTGTTTTACCTCAATATGACTAATGGCCCAAATGCTTCTAAATCCTCCTGTGACACTGACGGGCTTCATCATCACATTCCCATCCCCCAACAGCCCATATTCTTCAGAATTCCATTTTGGCCAAACTGTATGCGGCCAAAATCCTTCTATTTCCTCTTGTGTCAAAAATAACCTGATAGCCCAGTTCCTTCAAAATCCTCTCAAAGCAGAAACCCATCATGGCCCAAGTCCTGTTGGATCCTCCTTTACTGCAATGCCCCAATAGCCCAAGTCCTCCTTATTTCTTACACATCGGCAAAGATGATATTGAAGGGTTTGGCCTTTTTAGAGTTAAAAGTTCTGAAATTTTAACCACTGAGCATTGAGCTTCCTGGTGATGAGAGGCCAATGTGAATTCTGTTAGGAGTAGTCCAAGTGAAAGTCTCTTGGTTCTTCTTTTTTAAGTAGCTAATATCACAATAAAAACATTTCATTACTTCCCAGTGTGCACTTTAGACAATAAAAATATATAGATCAATAAAAAACAAAAAATGTAAAATATTTTAACAGTATACGAGAAGCACAACATTTGATAAAAGAGCAAAAAGTGAGATGTTCAGCTCACTGTTTTAATTTGGTCAACTTTATTTTGTTAAAGACTCCAGCATGAGATTGAAGATGTTAGGCGGCACTCGGATGTCCAGCTAGCCAAGGTCTCCCAAGACATGGTCACTAAGGATCTTGCCATAACGACGTTCAGAGAGACCCAGACCAAACTCAAAGCATAACTGGTCCAGAGAAAAGAAGATACAGAAAGGTCAGGACAACAAGTAATGATAATATTATTCTCTGAGGGCATGCCAATTTGCAAAAGGATCCCCAGATTCGACCTGGGAAATATGCAAGGTCACTTTGGCAAAGACCAACATACAAAATACTCAAACTCCAAGGTTGAGACCTGGGCCCTCTTATTGATACAACAGAAAATAAGTATTGAAAGTATTCCTAAAAATGCATGTAATAAGACAGAATTTTGTGGGGCAAACTAAATGTAGAGAATTTGTGGCTGGTACAGAACTATATAGTAAATAAAATGGGTATGCTAACTTTAGAAATACCCTCTAAATAATCAAGGAAACTGACATGAAATCGGAGCTAGCATGCAGCGCAACAATGCAAATACATACTCTCATCAACCCAGTATGCCAAGCCTCAGCCCTCCACACACAAGATGTTGCCTGGCCGCACCCAAAAAGCCAACTCAACCCAGCCTAGTATTATCTGACCAGGGCTGTGGAATTAAAGACTAAAGAAATGTCACTCATGAAAAAAAGTGTACTAAATTGGCCATTACATGTGTCAATCGGGTATCTTAACAAAAGGAACTGGTTCGGTGGGTTTTACCAACAAAGTATACAGGGGGATGCATGAATGTAAAGTTTGATAAAGGAACACAAATTGAAGAAAGGACCAAGCTGTCAATCTCAACAGTCCCTGACCTGGACTAGTCCACATCCTCCTCAGGGGAGGAAGCTGAGCACTGAACAATACAGTTGTACCACTATTGTGAAAAGGGGGTATTTTCACTACACAGCTCCCTCCTCCGGGAAGACGTGTCCTCACGTCTTAAGTCCCTTAGACTCAAACGTACTCCATCTCAGTCGACCTGCATTGCTTTGGGTTAAAAGAAATCTGAAAAGGCATTATTCGTTATTCTTCTACCAATTTGTTCAAGAGGGGCCCTAAGTCTCAAAATGTATTACTTTAAGTTAACTACGCCATGGCCATGGGTTTTTTTTTTTTTAATACTAATTACGCTAAAGCTAGTTACGCTAAAGGAAGCAGTTTTGTGCTCCGGGAGTTGAAAACTTTGATCACTCCAGTAGCTACTCTAATGCTCTAAGTTACTCTAATATTTACAAAATGATCATCGTTAAATAATGTACATTGCGCAATGTCGTGCAGATTGGAATGAGCACTTTTTCAATCACTAAGCATGCTAAGTAGATGATAGACTAGTCTCTTCTGCAATCCTCTTGGCAGGAATTCATGCAGGTATATCAAAGTTCAGTGTCCAATTCATGTAAAATTTGAATAAGCATAAGCAAAAATGCAATTGGTTTAAAGCAAATAGCAAATGAGATTCTTATCTGCCAGTTTATAGCATTACATACATGTACCCACCACCTTAACAAAGTTCAAAATTGCCGGCTCTCATCCAAGCCGGGGCATTCCGTCTTCGTCCGAGTCTGGTAGGTATAGGTAGAGGTGAATTAGTAATGTTCCATGGATCTTCTATTTCGGCTTGGCTCTCCACCGCTTCGTTCATCAAGGTTGCTTCCGTTGACTGGTCTTGAGATTGTTCAGCCGTCAATTTCACCAAACTCTTCCTAACTTAGGATTAATCCTAGGCAATGCTAAGAGATAGGACTAGTCTTAAGTTAGGACCAGTACTTAAGACTAGTCCTATCTCTTAGCATTGCCTAGGATTAATCCTAAGGTAGGAAGAGTTTGGTGAAATCGACTGCAGGGTTGTCATTCTCCTCTGAATGGACCGGTTGCTCTGTCCTCATTGGACGAGCTGCATCCTCCGAACTAGCGTTGGATGTTTGACGTGCCTCATAAGGTTTGAGACGATCAAAATGCACGATCTGGAACCTTCCACCACAATTACCGAATTACAGTATGTCGAATTCGGTAGTTTGCGTCAGACAACTTCTCCACCACCTTGAAGGGGCCCTTCCAAAAAGCTTGTAGTTTTGGGTTTCGTCCTCGCTTTTTCTGATAAGTGTAGAGCCACACTAGGTCACCTTCAATGAATGGAGTTCCTATCTGCTGGGTGTCGTAAAGACGCTTCTGTCGCTCTTGTGCTCTTTTAGTGTTTGTACGCACCTTCTCATATGCATCTCTGAGGTTGTGATGAAGTCTGTGTGCATATGAATCTGTGTTGCCAGGCTGCCTTCCAGGAATTGGACCAGCCAGCAGGTCAAGAGAAATGTTTATTTCTCTCCCAAACATCAGAAAGTTGGGTGTTGCTTTTGTTGAAGCCTGCTCACTCGCTCTGTATGCCATCATAACATAGGGGAGATGCTCGTCCCAGTCAGTTTGATCCTCCTTTACGTACATGGTTATCATAGATTGCAAAGTTTTGTTGAAACGTTCAACGAGGCCGTCCGACTGTGGATGATACGCCATCGTTCGTGTCTTTTTAATACCTAAAAGTTGACAAATATTCTGGAAAAGAGACGACTCAAAATTCTTCCCTTGGTCACTATGAAGTGCAAATGGTACCCCGTACCTACACACAAACTCATCAACCAGTACACGGGCAACTGTTGCAGCTTCTTGGTTAGGTATCGGATACGATTCAGTCCATTTTGTGAACTATTCCGAGACCACTAGCACATATCGATTTCCTCTTGTGGATAATGGTAAGGGGCCCATGATGTCGAGAGGTATCCATTCCATAGGAGCACCCACAGGCATTGACGTAAGAGCAGCACGACGCTTCGGAATAGGGGACTTCTTGCTTGGACATTTCAGACACTGTCGAACCCATGTTTTGACATCACGAGCACATCCAACCCAAAAATAGTTGTTCTTTACCTTCTGTACTGTTTTTGTGATGCCAAGATGTCCACCTCCAGGCCCATCATGCGCTCGCTCCATCACTTCCTCTTGCCATGCAGTAGGGACTACCAACAGAAGATGAGAATTCTGACCCAAGCTGTCCTTCCAACGTCTGTATAGAACACCATTGTGCAGTTCCAGCCGATCCCATTGAAACCAGTACCCCTTTGTAACACCATCAGAATTACTGATCGACGCAAACTCTGGCTTTTGACCACTTGTCTTCCCACGGAGAATAGGGGCTATCAGCGGATCTGCTAATTGTGCTGTTTTCACTTCTTCCGTGTCCCATCTAGGCATCTGGATAGCTTCACAATGTTCTGGCGGAGTAATGGCATCGGTATGAGATGTTTGGTACCGGGCCTGTGTAGGATGTCAAAGTTATATGCAACAAGAAATTCTAACCATCTGGCCACCTGGCCCTCAGGCTCCTTAAAATTGTATAACCATCTCAAGGATCCATGGTTAGTTTGCAGGTTGAAATGTTGGCCATACAGGTAGTGTTTAAAATGACGGATGTATGTGACCATGGCTGGTAGCTCTCGACGAGTCACACTGTAACAACGTTCAGCTTTGCCGAGGGTTCGGCTAGCGTAACAAATAACTCTCTCCTTGCTATCGTGTACCTGTGACAACACAGCTAGCTCCTATGCCCCTATCACTGGCATCCTTGTCTAGAACGAAACTCTTGTTGACATCTGGGTAAGCAAAAATTGGAGATGTGGTGAGTGCTGCTTTCAATTTTTGGAATGCCGTCTAGCACTCTTCAGTCCAAATAAACTTGGCAGCCTTCTGTGTAAGTCTATGGAGAGGGGTGGCAATATGGGCGAACCCAGTCACAAACTTACGGTAGTGCGAACAGAGTCCAAGAAAAATTCTGACGTCAGTCACGCAACATGGGGTAGGCCACTCATGTATTCTCCGAACCATCTTAGGATCTGCTGATATACCATTAGGCGACACCACATGCCCAAGAGACAGTACCTCTCGGCGCATCAAAGAACACTTCTTCGGCTTCAGTTTCAACCCGGAGTTCTGAAATGCACTAAATACTGTTGTCAGCCATTCAATATGTTCATCAAATGTTTGAGAAAATACAATCACATTATCCAGGTATATAAGACAAATCTCCCACTGGAGTCCTTGAAGGACCACTTCCAAAAAGTACTTGGCGCATTACATAACCCAAAAGGAAGAACATTAAATTCATACAGACCAGCACTCGTAGTGAACGCTGTCTTGTCACGGTCATTGGGATGAACTTCAGTCTGCCAATAACCAGACGCCAAATCCAGTGTTGAAAACCAACATGAACCAGCCAATGCATCTAAGCTGTCATCTATGCGGGGAAGTGGATAGGCATCCTTCTTGGTGACTTGGTTCAATTTACGATAGTCAATACAAAATCTTAACGTACCATCTTTTTTCTGGACCAATACAACTGGTGATGCCCAGGGACTGTGTGAAGGGCGAATAACATCTTGCTTGAGCATGTCTTCTACCTGTTGTTGAACTTCAGTTCGTTGGCTGATAGTTACCCGACGAGCATGTTGTTTTATAGGTCGAGCATCACCCGTGTCGATTCGATGATACGCGTCTTTAGTTTTCCCTATTGCCCCATCTTCACCCGTAAAAGCACCTTGATGTTTATGGAGTAGGTGTTGCAGTGAGTCATGTTGTGTAGTCGTCAACCCCTCTGAACTCCTTTCCAACAGCTTTGTGAGGGATGGCCCCAACTCAGCAGGCTGGCAAGACGAGTCATTTGCCATGTCGGATTGTCACTTCGATCACATGCTGTAGTAAGGCCACATTGGTTCCCCTGTATAAAACAAGATCTGAGGGCGTCAGGTTAATAACACGCAAGGGTATGATTAGGTTTTTGGGACTAACCAAAGTTCTGCCCAACACTACACCAGCAGACTTTTTGTAGTACTGCGGATTAGCCTCAATCATGCCTAACTTCGGCAAGGTCCCTCTTACTCTTATTTTCCCACTTAGTACAATTTCAGACTTGATGGTATTGTCACAGTCTCTACTCTGCATACACGACAACACTTTGGATTATCAACTTCTCGGTGTAAAGGGACGGAACAATTATCAATTAAAAGTTTACCCTGTGCAAAATCGAGTACTGCATGATGTTGCTCTAAAAAATCAGATCCCAAAAATACCTGCTTGTGTCACATCTGCTGTGACAGTTGCTTCACCCATCACATCTAACAGGTTTCCACCAGCGGTAACTAAAGGAGTCAAATGGGGTCTAAGATTTTCTTTAACTTCATTTGGAAACTCGTTCCACACTCTGGAATGAATTATCGTATGTGACGACCCGGAGTCAATCAGAAATCTAACATCAAAATGACATACTCTAGCCTGTACAAAGAGTGACATTCCACTTTTCTGATTTTCTGCCTGAGCCCCAACTTTCATACTCGACTGAGATTTGGGCCCAAAACACTCAGTCGATGTTAGTTTTCGGACTCTGGTTTGTTAGTCGTGTTAGTATGTGCTGTCTTGTTAGTTTTATTTTGTGGACAGTTTGCTCGCACATGCCCTCTTTCATCACATGTCCAACAAACAATGTCTTTTCATCGCTGTCTGTTCTGTACCAATGATTCAACTGCCTTTGCAAGCGCCTCTACCTTCTTGCTAAGTTCATCAAAGCGACTTTGACTATCAGGAACAGAAGAACATGTTGCAACTGTTTTGGGACTAGCAACCTGTTCAGTATTAGTCTGAGAAACCACTTTACCATTATCTTTCTGGTTTTCTAGGGACACGAGCATCTCTTCTTTTATGGCCAGTGTCAGTGCATCCTCAAGTGTTACAGGTTTGTTGCGTCGTACATGAAGGCGAGTGCTACGAGAGTCTAGCGCTTCCACAAACTGGTCTTTCGCAATATCATCTCGCACACTATGTGCCACTGCTGGATAGGCTCTATTGGTTAATCTGCGCATGGCTGCAGCCACTTCTGACAAACTCTCCCCAGACTTGCATACCCTAGCTCGTAGCTGTACCTTATACAAATCTGTCTGCTTGGCTCTATCAAACCTATTCTTCAATGCTTGAACAACTGTAGCATAATTGGCTCGATCTTCAGCCGACAAGTCAGTGTAGACATGTAATGCTGTCCCTCTAAGTCTTACAGCTAAAAATGTACATTTCTGAGTTTCAGACCAACCATTTATGTTACTACACAATTAAAAATTCATCAACCAATCTTCAAACAGAGTAGTCTGTCCGTTATACGGTTCTGGCATCACAACAGGTTTGGGCTCTGCTACACTAACATTTTGCACACCAGACTGGGAATAGTACGATGGTGGTGCCGACATCTTCGGTCTTACACTAGGGATAGAAGTAGACTCAAGAGTAGACAAACCAGGTTGAGTAACGTTAGATGCTGGTGCCATAACCTGCTTTACACTTGGAGTGGAAGTAGCTTTTGGTGTGGGCAACTTGTCAAACGTAATTGGTGCTACTCTTTCATTAATCACAACCTTTTTCCTGATAACAGGTTTTGGTACCTTACTCTGCCTTACGGGCACAGTAACAGTGGTACTTATACCTTTATCATCACTCTCTTCCATTACTGTAGTAAATACTCCTACAGGTGTGTCTAACCCACTATAGGGCATTGGTGACTCCCCTTTGGCGGAGCTAGCATTGGGCACGGGTGTGGAGGGCTGGGTTGATGAAAAAGCCTCAAGGGAGTTCAAAAATTGTTCTGTACCAGTCACCGGGGACCTTGATAAATCTTTGTATGCCACATCAATTTCTTCCTCTAATTCTCTGATTTTTTTTTTTTAACAGAGCATGTTCAGCCTGAGCACATGGAGAATATGAACCTCCCTCCCCCATTTTGTTTTGTTGTGTCCGTTTAAAGTGCAAATTTAGTGTGACTGTGAGGTGCTTTTTATTGTCTCAAGATATTTTTGTTTGTAAAACAAATTTGATTCTGAAACAGTTATTATTTTATTTGAAAGGTAAGTGCTAAGTGCAAGGGGTTAATTTACCACCAACTGTAGCGTTACATCTCATGCACCCACTACCTCAGTATTCCCACAAACCTAACAAAGTCCAAAATCGCCGGCTCTAATCTCACAACAATTAAAATGGTTCCACTGCAACCCAGTCATTATTTGACAAACCTCTTGCAGAAAAAGAGAATACCACCGACAATCAATTCAGCACTTCAAAATTTTACCAGGAATAACCAAGAGATGGGTGCAAATAAGAATTGTGCCCAACTTGTAAAAGAATTAATGTTCTGCTGGGCTTGTAAAACAAGAAAATAAGTTTGAACAAATTTTTCCACAACTATGCACCATTCATTTCGAGGAGCACTCTCTTTTTGCCCACAAAGTAAAACAAAAGGGCGTGGCACTTTCGCAATATTAGTTTCTTACCACAGCAAGCCCACCAAAATTTTTACTTGTACAGTAATGTGCAGCAAGAGAAATTTGTTCACCTTATTTCTCCATGTTAATTTGTGTATATTTTCTGTTTGTTTGTTTAAATTTGTTCTGCAAATCGGTTGTATCAATAGGGCCAAGGCTAGACCTATAGATTTTTCTCAATGGCGGGTTCGTATCGTGGGACCAGTATTTTAAAGTTGTTTAAACTGATCCCACCGCTGCCACCAATGTAGCGTAGACGGGGCGCAACAAACAAGTTAAGAAACGAACCACAGTTTTAGGGGTGGCTTTTACTTCCTAGCCACAAAAGCAATTTAATTACTGCTCAAAAACCTACATACAAAATTACTCAAACTCCAAGGTTGAGACCTGGGCCCTCTTATTGATACAACAGAAAATAAGTATTGATCTTCCCCCAAGCCAAACTCATGCTTGCCAAAATCACATAACAATCATTCACAGTTAACGAGATGGTGCTGGACCACCGTTACGAATTAACCAAGACCCTCTAAACGTTGTGCTATTAGATCGTCCTCCGAAAACCAAATCCACATTTGTCTCAAAGCACAGACCAATCCTACCCTTATAATCATGTACCCTATCTCTGTTTTTGTCTTGGTTTAGATGGAGGAGGCGGAGAAGTGTCAAGACATCCTTCTGCAGATCATGAAGAAGGAGCTCGGCCACAATCAGAGAATGGTCAGTCCATTATGATAAACACGTAATAATAGACCTAGACTGGTTCCTTGTCTTTATCTGGAAGGATAAAGACAGGCACTGGTCTTACAGGCCCAATGATTTAATTCAACGTTCAGTGACGTAAGCTTTCCATATCTGTGTTATGATTGGTCCGAGAGTGATGTAGTTTGTCAGCGTGCACTTTCCGTCGTCTGCTGCATGCAGCATGTGCATAATGTTTGTACATGCATGTTATGTTGTTTTATTCACTATGTGTACCTGCTGTGTGAATTGACTGTGAATCTGCATGTGATGGATGTGAGATCAACTGGCAGGATCGCCAGATGCTGGCAGAGGCCAGCATCTGGCGTTATTCACGAGCCTCGAGGTGTGACGTCAGATGTTCAGGCTATAAGGCTATAATAGACCCCCCCTTGCATATGAAGTCACAAGCCCCAAACAGCGCCCTCAGTGAGGTCAATGAAGACCTATCATTGGCTGAGAGTTGTGCGTGGCGCGTACACACCTGCTTATTTCCATTGTTTGCCCGCATTGTGACACTGTCTAGAAAATCCTGTTCTATCACCCCCATTCTGAAACAACTACATTGGCTCCCTATCTCTCAACGAATCATCTTCAAGCTGATGCTCATTGTCCACAAAGCACTTAATGGCAAGGCTCCCCACTATATTTCTGAACTACTTCAAGTTTACACTCCATCAAGGAATCTTCGATCAAGTTCCATGCTTCTCCTCATTGAACCCAAGTCTCGACACTCATGGGGTGACAGGTCTTTTTCTTCAGCTGCGCCACGCATCTGGAACTCTCTACCACTTAATCTTAGATCTTGTCTTTGTACCACAAAATTCAAATCTCTTCTCAAAACTTATCTTATGTCACAGGGTTTCAAGGACTAATTTTGTTGTGTCTGTTTTTGTCTTTGTTTTGTTTTGTTTTGGTTTTTTGGTTTTTTACTGCGCCTTGAACACCCAGCAGGGTGGATATGTGCGCATTACAGGTCTTATTATTATTATTATTATTATTATTAACAATGGCGGCTAATGCAAGGGGTTTATAGTAGAATTTATTCATAACACTGTAGAGCGTTAAATATTCTGAGGCTCTACTTTGTAAAACAACATTACTGCGCTAACAGTGTGATTTATGTGACCCCCCCAAAAAGCAATTTAGATCAAATTAGGAACAAGGAAGTTGTAAGAAATTTCTTGAATTGTTCAATTGATTTGGCAGACTTTATAAATGTGGGAATATTGTTCCATTCCTTAGTAGTGTGACCCTTAGTTGGTTTTGAGTCATAATAATTGGGAAAGAGGACTCGGCGTTCGTTGTACTCTGTACTCTGGGGTCATATAGCATTTATTTGTAGTCTGTAAATTCTGCAAGTATAGAAGACGAAGGAAAAATATAGATGTTGGTTCGTCTTCTACCAGAATGTGAATGACTTAATATAAAATAACAAAGGATATTTAAATTATTATATAGATTTCATAAACAAATGATGCTAAGTTAAAAAGTAAGGGTTTGCTTAAGGCACTTAACAAAGAAAACAAGATGGCGCAACAGTTCCTGCCAAAAGCTTGCTGACGGCCGCCATCTTGAAAATACGTGGCTTTCGATGTTTAAGACATCGTAAATGCAATTAAATATACTGGTAGCGAAAAATAATCACGCCTATTTAAAGTATTAACTTAAGAATATATTTACAGTGAGATTCGGCTGAATTTGGTCATTGTTCCTGATTATCTCAATATGCAGGAGGAACGGTCATCTCGCAAACGATACAATCTTAACTAGCAAAATGACGATAAATCTCGGCTAATACAAATTATGATAAGGTAATTCTACAATGCATGTGTTCACGTCTAATGCATAAAGAAACGAAATACAATTACAAGCATGAGATATAACAAGAGAAAATATTTACCTGCAAGTATAGAAGACGAAGGAAAAATATAGATGTTGGTTCGTCTTCTACCAGAATGTGAATGACGACAAAACTATTAAGTAGGCCTACGCCGCCAATGGTGGGTGATTTGAATTTGAATTGAGGTTGATTTAAATGTGATGAATAATTATGCAAAATAGTAGTTACGTAATGCTACATGGATGAATGCAGTCAAAATTTAGAGGAGGGATACTATTCATACCGGTTGCAGTAGCGAAGACTGCGAACACTCTCTGTCTCCAGACGGCAGAACCTAAACCAACACATAGAATAAACATTAGAGATACTGCAAAATGATTGGTTCAAAAAATTGACGTGAACATGCGTACCGCGTGTTGTTTTGCGGGAACATACATTTTTTTTAACGGTTTTGCAAACAGAGCGGAATGCAACCCCCAGTTGTCAACCTTTGGCTGTGTAATCATTTTGTAAATAAACCCACAACCCTCTTTCGTCATGCAGAGGGAGATGAAGGAGACACGAGCCAAAGACCGAGCCCTCCAGAGCAAGGTCCAGGAGCAGCGGCAGGTCAACGCTCGAGCCCGTCGTTACTGCGATGAATTTCGTCTTTGTTCAAAATCACGGATGATGAAAAGAAGGACCAAGAGGAGCAGGTTAGATCAATTCTCCTTTCTTATTTTTTTTATCAAATATTGACAAAGATATTGACAAAATAGGGAGACTGCCAACATAGGGCACCAGCTCAGTTGGTAGGGCACCGGAACGTTAATCTGGACGTGGCAGGTTCAAGTCCCGCTCTAGCCAATTTTGTCTTTGTTCAACCCAGAATTATTTAAAAATTTACTCAGTCAGTTTCCCCCTTGTGGTTCATAACTTGTAATTTTTTCTCTGTAAGATTTTTAAGCGACTCTTTGAGGACGGTCTGAAAATCCAGAAAGCTTGAATCCATGACTTGAGAAATTACGCCCGAGAAAAGAGAGAGGAGTCGTCCCAAAGACAGCAGGATGAGATAGACTCATTGGAAAACTTGTATCCTTTTTGAAAATCATAATTTCTATTGTATTCTGCACACATTTTTATCATGACATGTTGTGGCCAAGCGGTCTAGTGCACCGGACTCTAGTTCGCATGGCTGAATCATCGGAGTGTGAGTTTTGATTCCCGATCATGACTCTTGTGTCCTCGAGCAATGCTCATAAACCATAAATTGCTACTCTTAAGCCAGGTGTATGAAATAGGGATGGGACAGTATTGTTAAGGGCTAGCCCATTATTAGCGCCAATTTTTCATTCCATTTCGTTCCATTTCATATTTATTAAAAATTCCAAGTGGCAGCCTTAATTAAGAGTTGAATTATGTGGAATTTAAAAAGGGGATAAATATAAAATTACAGAAGAAAAAAACCCAAGAATAGGATCATCGTCTGTCAATCCAAGATGCTTTTGGACCGTTGCGGATTGAAACAATATTCAGTGTGCTGACTCGACTCCTTGAGAAACCCTCAAGAGCTTTTAAATTATTTAAAATTGATCTCTGTAGGTGCTTTACTTTTAGCAGTATGACTATCCAAACATATCAAGTCATGCTAATTAGTCATAAGTTCGTTAATCCCTATCTCAAACAATAAACCAAATGACATCAAATTTGTTCGGGGGGTTTCTCTGGCTGTTGGCTGCAATTATATCGTCGAAGAAGGACTCTTCGGCGTTCCGCTTGTAGCCACTGCCAAAGCTATTCATTCGAACATTGAGACTTGTGTGTCTCATGCGTTTTGTAGTCACAAAGTGATGTTATTACTGTTATTATTGCTATATGAATCTGTGACTCTGTGGCATTGAGCAAAGTTGTTCAGGATTCCTCTTGAGCAAGGTTTGAATTGATGCAGTAACAACAAATAATTTGCACAAATGGTTGAACCTTTAGGGCTATGTCACACGAAGCAATTTACTGGCATCCAGTTCCAGGCAATCTCAAAAAAGAAAAGGTATTCACATTTGAAAGTTCACATATTTTTCTTGGGGATCGTAAGTTATTGTCTGAAAAATTACTCATGTGCCACAGTGGTCCTGCAGCATGCACTGCAGTTGGTTGCCTCTAGGTTGCCTTGAAGTTGCCTGTGTGACAAGGCCCTTGTGATACAATGTTTGAAGTTCATGATGACATTAGATCTGGGTTCAGATGTTGTAACCAAGGCAGGAGAGACTTCAAGCGATCAAGCGATAATTTCCTTAGTGTTCACTCTCCAGCTATCGTAACCAGTTTAGTATGCTAGCAGAAACTATTGCTACAGAGAGATACGAGTTACAGGTCAGGGACAAGGCACAGACAAAGGTGAGTCGTCGTTCTCTCTGGTTCTTTACTGTTTTTGTTTATTATAGACACCTTGCATATGACATCACACTCTCAAACAGCGCCCTCACTTGGGCAGAAGGAGGCAGCTCATTGGCTGTTCTTGATGCATAAAATGTTCATGTGACCTCATCGTACCAGCAGCGTTGGGTTTTATGCAAGGGGTCTATTCAGCCCCTAGAGACCATAACAGCCTCAAGGGGCTTGTTCCAAGTCTCCTATGGTGACCTCAAACGGCAACCAACAACATCATAGTAAAGGTCACTGTTATGGAGTGGCATTCATAGGCCACCGTAGCCTTGCTGTATGATGATGTCATTGGCTTTAAATAAACCATTTTCAGTGAATGCTATTACTGGGGTCCTGCAGTCTTCAGAACAATCACGTCCCTAATTTTTGTTTGGTATACCATTTTAAGGCATTTTTATTGGGGAAAAACTCAGCCACACGTTCCGGTAAGGTACATGACTTTTGTTTTGTTGGTATTATTTGTAAAACATCTTAGCATTAAGCCTGAGGTCAACAGGTGATATATTCTACTTGTGTATCCTAGGGGTAGGATGCTGCACTCTTTTGGCGATCACACCTTTGTTTCGGCTGCTACAAAGTTGTGGAATGCACTACCTCCGTTTTTACTTAGGGTTAATTCGCTGGCAATCTACAAAAAGAAAAGGCATTCACATTTGAAAGTTCACATATTTTTCTTGTAGATCGTTAGTTATTGTCTGAAAAATTACTCATGTGCCACCAAAGTGGTCCTGCAGCATGCACTGCAGTTTGCTGCCTCTAAGTTGCCTGCAAAAGTTGCCCTGTGTCACAAGGCTTAATTAAAGATTCATTTTTAGGGAGGCATTATTATAGTCTGTAATTACATTTGTTGTTGCTTATTTTTGTGTGCATAGCTAGATATTACTCTCTTTTCATTCCTTATTTTGCTATGTTTATTACTGTGTTTTGTTTTCCTTTTAAAGGGGCGAGGTGTCTGCTTTTAAAAAAATTGTTTGTGTAATTTTATGCTGCATCTGTATGTAGTTGGTAATTTTTTGTGTTTTTAAGCTGTCTTGTATGTATTTTGATTTTTCATTGTTTGTATTGTGATGGAATTTTTATTGTAATTTGTGCCTTTGAACATCCTCGGATGGAAAGGGCGTACTAGAACTGTACTAAATTATCATTGATGAAATTATGATTACATCTTATAGGTGATGGAGAGGATGAAGAGGGACATGAGATGGAAGATGGAGCAGGAGATCCGAGACGTCCAAGAGCAGATGTACCAAGATGAGGACACGGAATACTTCAGACAGCTTGAGGCGGATTGGTTGAGAAGCAATCTGCAGGTGGCGTCTTACAAGACATTGATTTAAGGATTAGGAGATTAACTGTGGATAAGAAGGATTAAGGGAGCGTCTCAAAAGTCCGGGCATGTTCTAGGTGCGAAGGAGCGTTCCAGCAGCGAAGGAACGTTCCAGCAGGTATACGCTTGTGATCCAGTGGACTGAGGGACCGTCACTTTGCGTCATTTCACACTAAGGAACCATGGATAAATTATGTCATGGGCACTGTCTCAATCCGACGCATTCCTATGCGTGCAAGCTCATATAAAAGAAGACCCACCCAGTGTCATGCGTTCTTCTGCAATGGTCCGGTCTTGAGGGAGACTCGCTGTATAACAAAGGAGCAATGCTGTTGGCCAGCTGAAGCCAAATGTCACTTTGTTGTTATAATTGGCTTACTAGATAAACCATTTTCCGGTATACCTACCTGAGCTAGACCACAAACACTTATCCTTTTGCGAACTAATCCTTTTGGCGAATTGCAGAGAGTTTGTTAACCTCTCGAAAAATGTTACATCCTGGTTTCTTTTTGCAACCATTCAAAGGGTTTCCAAGCCCATAGACTGGTCCCCTGTCTTTATCCGCAAAGATAGAGACATGCACTGGTCTTACAAACCAAATGGTTTTATTTGATCAGAATAGACATGCCATTGACGCGAACGCGTTGTGCATAATGCGTACTTGCACAATGCGTGAAAAAAAAAAAGTAAACCTACACTCCAGCAACGCACATAATTCGGTTTGCGTACTGGTTATCCATAACAAAAGATGTATGCATTGCTTGGTGTGTATAGGATTCGCACTACGCATACGCTAGACAATAGTTAAAACGAACACGAAGAATGAGTAGTGTAGCGTGCGCATTTTAAGTATTGTATATTGCTCAAGGCCGGTATCTGGCGTTATTCATGAGCCTTGAAGTGTGACGTAAGATGTTCAGCTTACCAATCCCATAAAAAATATATATTTCTGAGGAGTAGCCACGAGAGGGCGGTATTATGTTTTGAAGGTTGATGAGGATGATGATGATAAATGCAAATGTTTAATTTTGGTTCTTCCTTCCAAAGAGAAGAAATGTAAAACGTTAGGGTTAATGCAAAGTGAAATTGTATTTAAAATATTTTGTTATCCGTTAATAATATCGAAAAGTGTTTGTTAATATTTGATGATGATAAAGTGGTTGATTGAAGCAGAACAGAGTTTGAAGTGCATTTGTTTTCCTTTTCTGTTCCTATTTTGCTTTTATTTCTGTTTATTGAATACCTTTTTTCTCTTGTTAGTTCAGTCAGTTAATTTATCTTTTGTTTATTATCTTTTGATTCACCTTAACATTAATTAATATTACTGATTTTTGCTTAGATTTTGTTGTTTTTTGGTTACTAGAAAATTTGTCCTTGTCATCCACACAAGGATTCACACATGGATTTACACAGTTATCAGTTAAAATTTTCTGCTAAGCAAAATAAGCCGGATACCAGTCAAAAGTTGTACATTCGGTATGGCTTTTTAGCTGGTGACCTTATTCTGGTGAGCATATTTGTTGTTGTGCTCGGCTACTTTTTATGTTCTGCCATGATTACACTTTTTGGAACGTCGGTGCAGTGTGATGAAATTAACAACATTCTTATACCACAGAGTAAAGGGAAACCATTGCTCTGGAATTAGACTTTAAAGGCACTGAACACGTTTGGAAATTGTCAAAGACCAGTGTTCTCCTTGGTGTATCCCAACATATGCATAAAATAACAAGCTTGTGAAAATTTGGGCTCAATTAGTCATCGAAGTTGCAAGAAAATGATGAAAGAAAAAACACCCTTGTACAAATTTGTGTGCTTTCAGACAGGAATAAAAACTTCTTGCAAGAAGTTTTTATTATTATAATGAGAAATTACCTCTTTCTCAAAAACTACGTTACTTCAGAGGGAGTCGTTTCCTACAATGTTTTATGCTATCAACAGCTCTCCGTTGCTTGTTACCAAGTAAGTTGTATGCTAATATTTTTATTGAGTCGTTACCAAACGAAACGTGTACGATACCTTGAAAGGGTGTTTGTAACATTGGTAAGAGTAAAAATATAAATGTTCACAGATTCACACACAACTTACGTGGTATAAAGATGGTTATAATGGGAAACTCCCTTTGAAATATTTTTGCTTTAAATGCTACAGTTTTTGAGAAATGAGTGAAACAATTAGTTTTTATCTCATGAGTCAAAAACTGGATGTTTTAAAACAGTGAAAACACTTTTCATTTTTTTTCGGGTGATTGCAATGACCGATTGAGCTTAAACTTTCACAGGTTTGTTGTTTCATGTATATGTTGGGATACACCAAGTGTGGATACTGGTTTTTGACTTTTATCAAAAGTATATACTGCCTTTAAAGGGTCTGTATATGTTTGGTAATGACTCTGAAAATTAATGGCATTAAAAACTTACTTGGTAAGAATACAGCAGCCTTGGATAGTATAATGCATTTTGAGAAACTTTTCACTTCGAAGTACTACGGTTATGGAAAAACATATCACTTTTTATCCCCAAATTTGAATCTGAGAAGCGTTACCGACAGTAAGGTTTCTCAGATTGTGTGGTCCAATTGCAGATTATTCTTCCTCTCCATAACCGCTCCAGATTTTTGGCAATATCTCAAAAACGCTACCACCTTTTGAAATGAAATTTTCACAGGTTAGTTTTATGGTATATATCTACAACTATATAGAATTGAAACAAACAGTGGGTTACAATTTGTTTTACCAAACGTACATACAACTCCTTTAAGCAGCTCTATGAACTTGGGCCTCGAAGTGATGAATTTACTTATGGATGATCTCTTAGGATTTAAGCTTCACTTGTTCACGATGACGTCATACTTAATTTGATAATATTTTAAAAGAGAAACCCCGTCCCTCTGTATTTTGCGAGACAAGGGATGGGGGCTTAGTACTTACTGCTCTTTCTTAAAGATGCATCACCCGATTTCAAAATTTATGGGATAATTTGAAATGAGTAGGATAGTCCCCCCCCCCCTCCCGTGGTTTTTTCAATCGGCAAACATTTCAAGTTTGGATTTATGCTTGGAATTGAAGCAGCCACCCTTACTGATGCCACTTCTTATCATTTGAACTAGGGCATCGCTCATAATTTTTAAAAATAAACAATTAATTGCAAATTTTGTCAAAAAAATATCAATGAGGATTTGTAGTGTTATCGAAAAAGAAAGTGAAAACAACGAAAAGCAAAACACCAATATTGAAAACAGGAAAATCAATTTGGAGGAAAATTGTGCATGTCAGATTGTTTTTAATTTTTCAGTCAAAATGAGATTTGATGGGGATGTCAAATGCCTCTTGAGTCGTGGTGCTGGTCTCTCAAAGTTGATCAAATTCTTATACAAGTATACAATTCTTGGTTATTTTATTATAAGGTTCATGTACAGGGGCGGATCCAGGATTTTCCAAACGGGGGGGGGGGGCGTGAAAATGTACCAAGCAAATGGTGAATGCAATTTGTGGCGCCTGAGAGCGCGTTACGCGAAGCCGTAACTGCATTGGTTCCGGGGCCCGCTTAAATGCTCCGCAACAGTTAGGATTCTAGATGCTCTGTGGCGCGATCTCATGCAATATCTGACCACTTTAACCAATTTTGTTTTAGCAAGATCATTATTTAAACATCATTTTAGAGTAGGGAGTCATTGAATCAGCCATCCTGAGTTATAAAATCAAAATGCAGGCTGCAATTAATATTTATTCAGGATGCCACCCAAAAAGTATTCGCGGGGATCCGGCGCTTAAAAAAATGTTTTGAAAAAGAAAAATGGGCACGGTAATAATTATAACGGTGCCCACTAATAATAATCTTTAACGGTGGAGATTTATGTGCAGTTGACTCGTGTGATGGCGGTATGTTACTTTAACGGTGGTCATTTTATGCCAAGTGGACAAGTGTGAGGGCGGTATGTTACTTTAACGGTGGCGATTTATGTCTACAAGGCTATAGTCTACAAGGCTTAAGCCTATAGCCTTGTACATAATTATTTTAATATTTGGGTCATACAAGTCATGCTTTTATACGGTTTTCGGCTGTACAAAAAAGATAAATTAGGATCCAACAAAGAGCGTTTCTGTGTGGGAAAAAGCTCCATTCTCAAAACTGGGAGAATTACAGAGTTTTAGTTTGCACCAGCAGCACCGTCGAGGATGCCCCCTAAAAGTATTCGCGAAGAGGGCCCGTGTTAGGGCGGTATGTTACTTTAACGGTGGCGATTTATGTCTACTGTAGATATTTTAATATTTGGGTCACACAAGTTATGCGTTTATACGGTTTTCGGCTTTACAAAAAAGATAGATCAGGATCCAACAAAGAGCGTTTCTGTGTGGGAAAAAGCTCCATTCTCAAAACTGGGTGAATTAGCCATTTTCCGCCAAAAAGCGACGCAATTCTTTCTGCCCAAGGAACACCCATTTCTTCTGGAATAAATTAGTTACAGAGTTTTAGTTTGCACCAGCAGCACCGTCGAGGATGCCCCCTTAAAGTATTCGCGGAGATCCGGCGCTTAAAAAATGTTTTGAAAGTTAGACAAAGAAAATTATTATTACGGTGCCCACTAATAATTATCTTTAACGGTGGAGATTTATGTGCAGTTGACTCGTGTGAGGGCGGTATGTTACTTTAACGGTGGTCATTTTATGCCTAGTGGACAAGTTTGAGGGCGGTATGTTACTTTAACGGTGGTGATTTATGTCTACAAGGCTATAGTCTACAAGGCTTAAGCCTATAGCCTTGTACATAATTATTTTAATATTTGGGTCACACAAGTCATGCTTTTATACGGTTTTCGGCTGTACAAAAAAGATAAATTAGGATCCAACAAAGAGCGTTTCTGTGTGGGAAAAAGCTCCATTCTCAAAACTGGGTGAATTACAGAGTTTTAGTTTGCACCAGCAGCACCGTCGAGGATGCCCCCTAAAAGTATTCGCGGAGAGGGCCCGTGTTAGGGCGGTATGTTACTTTAACGGTGGCGATTTATGTCTACAAGGCTAGAAATTGTGGATATTTTAATATTTGGGTCACACAAGTTATGCGTTTTTACGGTTTTCGGCTTTACAAAAAAGATAGATCAGGATCCAACAAAGAGCGTTTCTGTGTGGGAAAAAGCTCCAGTCTCAAAACTGGGTGAATTAGCCATTTTTCGCCAAAAAGCGACGCAATTTTTTCTGCCCAAGGAACACCCATTTCTTCTGGAATAAATTAGTTACAGAGTTTTAGTTTGCACCAGCAGCACCGTCGAGGATGCCCCCTAAAAGTATTCGCGGAGATCCGGCGCTTAAAAAATGTTTTGAAAATTAGACTTAAAAACATTTACAAGGCATATTTAAATATTTGGGTCAAACAAATATGCTTTCATACGGTTTTCGGCTGTACAAAAAAGATAGATTAGGATCCAACAAAGAGCGTTTCTGTGTGGGAAAAAGCTCCATTCTCAAAACTGGGTGAATTAGCAATTTTTCGCCAAAAGCGACGCAATTTTCTCTGCCCAAGGAACACCCATTTCTTCTGGAATAAATTAGTTACAGAGTTTTAGTTTGCACCAGCAGCACCGTCGAGGATGCCCCCTTAAAGTATTCGCGGAGATCCGGCGCTTAAAAAATGTTTTGAAAATTAGACAAAGAAAATTGGGCGCCGTAATATTATTACGGTGCCCCCTAATAATAATCTTTAACGGTAGAGATTTATGTGCAGTTGACTCGTGTGAGGACGGTATGTTACTTTAACGGTGGTCATTTTATGCCTAGTGGACAAGTTTGAGGGCGGTATGTTACTTTAACGGTGGCGATTTATGTCTACAAGGCTATAGTCTACAAGGCTTAAGCCTATAGCCTTGTACATAATTATTTTAATATTTGGGTCACACAAGTCATGCTTTTATACGGTTTTCGGCTGTACAAAAAAGATAGATCAGGATCCAACAAAGAGCGTTTCTGTGTGGGAAAAAGCTCCATTCTCAAAACTGGGTGAATTAGCCATTTTTCGCCAAAAGTGACGCAATTTTCTCTGCCCAAAGAACACCCATTTCTTCTGGAATAAATTAGTTACAGAGTTTTAGTTTGCACCAGCAGCACCGTCGAGGATGCCCCCTATAAGAATTCGCGGAGATCCGGCGCTTAAAAAATGTTTTGAAAATTAGACAAAGAAAAATGGGCACCGTAATATTATTACGGTGCCCCCTAATAATAATCTTTAACGGTAGAGATTTATGTGCAGTTGACTCGTGTGAGGGCGGTATGTTACTTTAACGGTGGTCATTTTATGCCTAGTGGACAAGTTTGAGGGCGGTATGTTACTTTAACGGTGGCGATTTATGTCTACAAGGCTATAGTCTACAAGGCTTAAGCCTATAGCCTTGTACATAATTATTTTAATATGTGGGTCACACAAGTCATGCTTTTATACGGTTTTCGGCTGTACAAAAAAGATAAATTAGGATCCGACAAAGACCGTTTCTGTGTGGGAAAAAGCTCCATTCTCAAAACTGGGTGAATTACAGAGTTTTAGTTTGCACCAGCAGCACCGTCGAGGATGCCCCCTAAAAGTATTCGCGGAGAGGGCCCGTGTTAGGGCGGTATGTTACTTTAACGGTGGCGATTTGTCTACTGTAGATATTTTAATATTTGGGTCACACAAATATGCTTTTATACGGTTTTCGGCTGTACAAATAAGATAGATTAGGATCCAACAAAGAGCGTTTCTGTGTGGGAAAAAGCTCCATTCTCAAAACTGGGTGAATTAGCAATTTTTCGCCAAAAGCGACGCAATTTTCTCTGCCCAAAGAACACCCATTTCTTCTGGAATAAATTAGTTACAGAGTTTTAGTTTGCACCAGCAGCACCGTCGAGGATGCTCCCTTAAAGTATTCGCGGAGATCCGGCGCTTAAAAAATGTTTTGAAAATTAGACAAAGAAAATTATTATTACGGTGCCCACTAATAATTATCTTTAACGGTGGAGATTTATGTGCAGTTGACTCGTGTGAGGGCGGTATGTTACTTTAACGGTGGTCATTTTATGCCTAGTGGACGAGTTCGAGGGCGGTATGTAACTTTAACGGTGGCGATTTATGTCTACAAGGCTACAGTCTACAAGGCTTAAGCCTATAGTCTTGTACATAATTATTTTAATATTTGGGTCACACAAGTCATGCTTTTATACAGTTTTCGGCTGTACAAAAAAGATAAATTAGGATCCAACAAAGACCGTTTCTGTGTGGGAAAAAGCTCCATTCTCAAAACTGGGTGAATTACAAAGTTTTAGTTTGCACCCCCCCCCCCCCCACCGTCGAGGATGCCCCCTAAAAGTATTCGCGGACAGGGCCCGTGTTAGGGCGGTATGTTACCATAACGGTGGCGATTTATGTCTACAAGGCTGGAAATTGTGGATATTTTAATATTTGGGTCACACAAGTTATGCGTTTATACGGTTTTCGGCTTTACAAAAAAGATAGATCAGGATCCAACAAAGAGCGTTTCTGTGTGGGAAAAAGCTCCAGTCTCAAAACTGGGTGAATTAGCCATTTTTCGCCAAAAAGCGACGCAATTTTTTCTGCCCAAGGAACACCCATTTCTTCTCGAATAAATTAGTTACAGAGTTTTAGTTTGCACCAGCAGCACCGTCGAGGATGCCACATAAAAGTATTCGCGGAGATCCGGCGCTTAAAAATGTTTGAAAATTAGACTTAAAAATATTTACAAGGCATATTTTAATATTTGGGTCAAACAAATATGCTTTTATATGGTTTTCGGCTTTACAAAAAAGATAGATTAGGATCCAACAAAGAGCGTTTCTGTGTGGGAAAAAGCTCCATTCTCAAAACTGGGTGAATTAGCCATTTTTCGCCAAAAGCGACGCAATTTTCTCTGCCCAAAGAACACCCATTTCTTCTGGAATAAATTAGTTACAGAGTTTTAGTTTGCACCAGCAGCACCGTCGAGGATGCCCCCTTAAAGTATTCGCGGAGATCCGGCGCTTAAAAAATGTTTTGAAAATTAGACAAAGAAAATTGGGTGCCGTAATATTATTACGGTGCCCACTAATAATTATCTTTAACGGTGGAGATTTATGTGCAGTTGACTCGTGTGAGGGCGGTATGTTACTTTAACGGTGGTCATTTTATGCCCAGTGGACAAGTTTGAGGGCGGTATGTAACTTTAACGGTAGCGATTTATGTCTACAAGGCTATAGTCTACAAGGCTTAAGCCTATAGCCTTGTACATAATTATTTTAATATTTGGGTCACACAAATCATGCTTTTATACGGTTTTTGGCTGTACAAAAAAGATAGATCAGGATCCAACAAAGACCGTTTCTGTGTGGGAAAAAGCTCCATTCTCAAAACTGGGTGAATTACAGAGTTTTAGTTTGCACCAGCAGCACCGTCGAGGATGCCCCTAAAAGTATTCGCGAAGAGGGCCCGTGTTAGGGCGGTATGTTACTTTAACGGTGGCGATTTATGTCTACTGTAGATATTTTAATATTTGGGTCAAACAAGTTATGCTTTTATACGGTTTTCGGCTGTACAAAAAGATAGATTAGGATCCAACAAAGAGCGTTTCTGTGTGGGAAAAAGCTCCATTCTCAAAACTGGGTGAATTAGCCATTTTTCGCCAAAAGTGACGCAATTTTCTCTGCCCAAAGAACACCCATTTCTTCTCGAATAAATTAGTTACAGAGTTTTAGTTTGCACCAGCAGCACCGTCGAGGATGCCCCCTATAAGAATTCGCGGAGATCCGGCGCTTAAAAAATGTTTTGAAAATTAGACAAAGAGAAATGGGAACGGTAATATTATTACGGTGCCCCCTATTAATAATCTTTAACGGTAGAGATTTATGTGCAGTTGACTCGTGAGAGGGCGGTATGTTACTTTAACGGTGGTCATTTTATGCCTAGTGGACAAGTTTGAGGGCGGTATGTTACTTTAACGGTGGCGATTTATGTCTACAAGGCTATAGTCTACAAGGCTTAAGCCTATAGCCTTGTACATAATTATTTTAATATGTGGGTCATACAAGTCATGCTTTTATACGGTTTTCGGCTGTACAAAAAAGATAAATTAGGATCCGACAAAGACCGTTTCTGTGTTGGAAAAAGCTCCATTCTCAAAACTGGGTGAATTACAGAGTTTTAGTTTGCACCAGCAGCACCGTCGAGGATGCCCCCTAAAAGTATTTGCCAAGAGGGCCCGTGTTAGGGCGGTATGTTACTTTAACGGTGGCGATTTATGTCTACTGTAGATATTTTAATATTTGGGTCAAACAAATATGCTTTTATACGGTTTTCGGCTGTACAAAAAAGATAGATTAGGATCCAACAAAGAGCGTTTCTGTGTGGGAAAAAGCTCCATTCTCAAAACTGGGTGAATTAGCAATTTTTCGCCAAAAGCGACGCAATTTTTTCTGCCCAAAGAACACCCATTTCTTCTGGAATAAATTAGTTACAGAGTTTTAGTTTGCACCAGCAGCACCGTCGAGGATGCCCCCTTAAAGTATTCGCGGAGATCCGGCGCTTAAAAAATGTTTTGAAAATTAGACAAAGAAAATTATTATTACGGTGCCCACTAATAATTATCTTTAACGGTGGAGATTTATGTGCAGTTGACTCGTGTGAGGGCGGTATGTTACTTTAACGGTGGTCATTTTATGCCTAGTGGACGAGTTTGAGGGCGGTATGTTACTTTAACGGTGGCGATTTATGTCTACAAGGCTACAGTCTACAAGGCTTAAGCCTATAGCCTTGTACATAATTATTTTAATATTTGGGTCACACAAGTCATGCTTTTATACAGTTTTCGGCTGTACAAAAAAGATAAATTAGGATCCAACAAAGACCGTTTCTGTGTGGGAAAAAGCTCCATTCTCAAAACTGGGTGAATTACAGAGTTTTAGTTTGCACCCCCCCCCCCACCCACCGTTGAGGATGCCCCCTAAAAGTATTCGCGGACAGGGCCCGTGTTAGGGCGGTATGTTACCATAACGGTGGCGATTTATGTCTACAAGGCTAGAAATTGTGGATATTTTAATATTTGGGTCACACAAGTTATGCGTTTATACGGTTTTCGGCTTTACAAAAAAGATAGATCAGGATCCAACAAAGAGCGTTTCTGTGTGGGAAAAAGCTCCATTCTCAAAACTGGGTGAATTAGCCATTTTTCGCCAAAAGCGACGCAATTTTTTCTGCCCAAGGAACACCCATTTCTTCTCGAATAAATTAGTTACAGAGTTTTAGTTTGCACCAGCAGCACCGTCGAGGATGCCCCCTAAAAGTATTCGCGGAGATCCGGCGCTTAAAAAATGTTTTGAAAATTAGACTTAAAAATATTTACAAGGCATATTTTAATATTTGGGTCAAACAAATATGCTTTTATATGGTTTTCGGCTTTACAAAAAAGATAGATCAGGATCCAACAAAGACCGTTTCTGTGTGGGAAAAAGCTCCATTCTCAAAACTGGGTGAATTACAGAGTTTTAGTTTGCACCAGCAGCACCGTCGAGGATGCCCCCTAAAAGTATTCGCGAAGAGGGCCCGTGATAGGGCGGTATGTTACTTTAACGGTGGCGATTTATGTCTACTGTAGATATTTTAATATTTGGGTCAAACAAATATGCTTTTATACGGTTTTCGGCTGTACAAAAAAGATAGATTAGGATCCAACAAAGAGCGTTTCTGTGTGGGAAAAAGCTCCATTCTCAAAACTGGGTGAATTAGCCATTTTTCGCCAAAAGTGACGCAATTTTCTCTGCCCAAAGAACACCCATTTCTTCTCGAATAAATTAGTTACAGAGTTTTAGTTTGCACCAGCAGCACCGTCGAGGATGCCCCCTATAAGAATTCGCGGAGATCCGGCGCTTAAAAAATGTTTTGAAAATTAGACAAAGAGAAATGGGAACGGTAATATTATTACGGTGCCCCCTAATAATAATCTTTAACGGTAGAGATTTATGTGCAGTTGACTCGTGTGAGGGCGGTATGTTACTTTAACGGTGGTCATTTTATGCCTAGTGGACGAGTTTGAGGGCGGTATGTTACTTTAACGGTGGCGATTTATGTCTACAAGGCTATAGTCTACAAGGCTTAAGCCTATAGCCTTGTACATAATTATTTTAATATGTGGGTCATACAAGTCATGCTTTTATACTGTTTTCGGCTGTACAAAAAAGATAAATTAGGATCCGACAAAGACCGTTTCTGTGTTGGAAAAAGCTCAATTCTCAAAACTGGGTGAATTACAGAGTTTTAGTTTGCACCCCCCCCCCCCCCACCGTCGAGGATGCCCCCTAAAAGTATTCGCGGACAGGGCCCGTGTTAGGGCGGTATGTTACTTTAACGGTGGCGATTGATGTCTACTGTAGATATTTTAATATTTGGGTCAAACAAATATGCTTTTATACGGTTTTCGGCTGTACAAATAAGATAGATTAGGATCCAACAAAGAGCGTTTCTGTGTGGGAAAAAGCTCCATTCTCAAAACTGGGTGAATTACAAAGTTTTAGTTTGCACCCCCCCCCCCCCCACCGTCGAGGATGCCCCCTAAAAGTATTCGCGGACAGGGCCCGTGTTAGGGCGGTATGTTACCATAACGGTGGCGATTTATGTCTACAAGGCTAGAAATTGTGGATATTTTAATATTTGGGTCACACAAGTTATGCGTTTATACGGTTTTCGGCTTTACAAAAAAGATAGATCAGGATCCAACAAAGAGCGTTTCTGTGTGGGAAAAAGCTCCAGTCTCAAAACTGGGTGAATTAGCCATTTTTCGCCAAAAAGCGACGCAATTTTTTCTGCCCAAGGAACACCCATTTCTTCTCGAATAAATTAGTTACAGAGTTTTAGTTTGCACCAGCAGCACCGTCGAGGATGCCCCCTAAAAGTATTCGCGGAGATCCGGCGCTTAAAAAATGTTTTGAAAATTAGACTTAAAAATATTTACAAGGCATATTTTAATATTTGGGTCAAACAAATATGCTTTTATATGGTTTTCGGCTTTACAAAAAAGATAGATTAGGATCCAACAAAGAGCGTTTCTGTGTGGGAAAAAGCTCCATTCTCAAAACTGGGTGAATTAACCATTTTTCGCCAAAAGCGACGCAATTTTCTCTGCCCAAAGAACACCCATTTCTTCTGGAATAAATTAGTTACAGAGTTTTAGTTTGCACCAGCAGCACCGTCGAGGATGCCCCCTTAAAGTATTCGCAGAGATCCGGCGCTTAAAAAATGTTTTGAAAATTAGACAAAGAAAATTGGGCGCCGTAATATTATTACGGTGCCCACTAATAATTATCTTTAACGGTGGAGATTTATGTGCAGTTGACTCGTGTGAGGGCGGTATGTTACTTTAACGGTGGTCATTTTATGCCCAGTGGACAAGTTTGAGGGCGGTATGTAACTTTAACGGTAGCGATTTATGTCTACAAGGCTATAGTCTACAAGGCTTAAGCCTATAGCCTTGTACATAATTATTTTAATATTTGGGTCACACAAATCATGCTTTTATACGGTTTTTGGCTGTACAAAAAAGATAGATCAGGATCCAACAAAGACCGTTTCTGTGTGGGAAAAAGCTCCATTCTCAAAACTGGGTGAATTACAGAGTTTTAGTTTGCACCAGCAGCACCGTCGAGGATGCCCCCTAAAAGTATTCGCGAAGAGGGCCCGTGTTAGGGCGGTATGTTACTTTAACGGTGGCGATTTATGTCTACTGTAGATATTTTAATATTTGGGTCAAACAAATATGCTTTTATACGGTTTTCGGCTGTACAAAAAAGATAGATTAGGATCCAACAAAGAGCGTTTCTGTGTGGGAAAAAGCTCCATTCTCAAAACTGGGTGAATTAGCCATTTTTCGCCAAAAGTGACGCAATTTTCTCTGCCCAAAGAACACCCATTTCTTCTCGAATAAATTAGTTACAGAGTTTTAGTTTGCACCAGCAGCACCGTCGAGGATGCCCCCTATAAGAATTCGCGGAGATCCGGCGCTTAAAAAATGTTTTGAAAATTAGACAAAGAGAAATGGGAACGGTAATATTATTACGGTGCCCCCTATTAATAATCTTTAACGGTAGAGATTTATGTGCAGTTGACTCGTGAGAGGGCGGTATGTTACTTTAACGGTGGTCATTTTATGCCTAGTGGACAAGTTTGAGGGCGGTATGTTACTTTAACGGTGGCGATTTATGTCTACAAGGCTATAGTCTACAAGGCTTAAGCCTATAGCCTTGTACATAATTATTTTAATATGTGGGTCATACAAGTCATGCTTTTATACGGTTTTCGGCTGTACAAAAAAGATAAATTAGGATCCGACAAAGACCGTTTCTGTGTTGGAAAAAGCTCCATTCTCAAAACTGGGTGAATTACAGAGTTTTAGTTTGCACCAGCAGCACCGTCGAGGATGCCCCCTAAAAGTATTTGCCAAGAGGGCCCGTGTTAGGGCGGTATGTTACTTTAACGGTGGCGATTTATGTCTACTGTAGATATTTTAATATTTGGGTCAAACAAATATGCTTTTATACGGTTTTCGGCTGTACAAAAAAGATAGATTAGGATCCAACAAAGAGCGTTTCTGTGTGGGAAAAAGCTCCATTCTCAAAACTGGGTGAATTAGCCATTTTTCGCCAAAAGCGACGCAATTTTTTCTGCCCAAAGAACACCCATTTCTTCTGGAATAAATTAGTTACAGAGTTTTAGTTTGCACCAGCAGCACCGTCGAGGATGCTCCCTTAAAGTATTCGCGGAGATCCGGCGCTTAAAAAATGTTTTGAAAATTAGACAAAGAAAATTATTATTACGGTGCCCACTAATAATTATCTTTAACGGTGGAGATTTATGTGCAGTTGACTCGTGTGAGGGCGGTATGTTACTTTAACGGTGGTCATTTTATGCCTAGTGGACGAGTTTGAGGGCGGTATGTTACTTTAACGGTGGCGATTTATGTCTACAAGGCTACAGTCTACAAGGCTTAAGCCTATAGCCTTGTACATAATTATTTTAATATTTGGGTCACACAAGTCATGCTTTTATACAGTTTTCGGCTGTACAAAAAAGATAAATTAGGATCCAACAAAGACCGTTTCTGTGTGGGAAAAAGCTCCATTCTCAAAACTGGGTGAATTACAGAGTTTTAGTTTGCACCCCCCCCCCCCCACCGTCGAGGATGCCCCCTAAAAGTATTCGCGGACAGGGCCCGTGTTAGGGCGGTATGTTACCATAACGGTGGCGATTTATGTCTACAAGGCTAGAAATTGTGGATATTTTAATATTTGGGTCACACAAGTTATGCGTTTATACGGTTTTCGGCTTTACAAAAAAGATATATCAGGATCCAACAAAGAGCGTTTCTGTGTGGGAAAAAGCTCCATTCTCAAAACTGGGTGAATTAGCCATTTTTCGCCAAAAAGCGACGCAATTTTTTCTGCCCAAGGAACACCCATTTCTTCTCGAATAAATTAGTTACAGAGTTTTAGTTTGCACCAGCAGCACCGTCGAGGATGCCCCCTAAAAGTATTCGCGGAGATCCGGCGCTT
Organism: Plazaster borealis; assembly: GCA_021014325.1. Taxonomy (NCBI): domain Eukaryota; kingdom Metazoa; phylum Echinodermata; class Asteroidea; order Forcipulatida; family Labidiasteridae; genus Plazaster; species Plazaster borealis. The sequence continues at coordinate 39,242 of JAJGQC010000442.1, forward strand.
AAAAAATGTTTTGAAAATTAGACTTAAAAATATTTACAAGGCATATTTTAATATTTGGGTCAAACAAATATGCTTTTATATGGTTTTCGGCTTTACAAAAAAGATAGATCAGGATCCAACAAAGAGCGTTTCTGTGTGGGAAAAAGCTCCATTCTCAAAACTGGGTGAATTAGCCATTTTTCGCCAAAAGCGACGCAATTTTCTCTGCCCAAAGAACACCCATTTCTTCTGGAATAAATTAGTTACAGAGTTTTAGTTTGCACCAGCAGCACCGTCGAGGATGCCCCCTTAAAGTATTCGCGGAGATCCGGCGCTTAAAAAATGTTTTGAAAATTAGACAAAGAAAATTGGGCGCCGTATAATTATTACGGTGCCCACTAATAATTATCTTTAACGGTGGAGATTTATGTGCAGTTGACTCGTGTGAGGGCGGTATGTTACTTTAACGGTGGTCATTTTATGCCCAGTGGACAAGTTTGAGGGCGGTATGTTACTTTAACGGTGGCGATTTATGTCTACAAGGCTATAGTCTACAAGGCTTAAGCCTATAGCCTTGTACATAATTATTTTAATATTTGGGTCACACAAGTCATGCTTTTATACGGTTTTCGGCTGTACAAAAAAGATAGATCAGGATCCAACAAAGAGCGTTTCTGTGTGGGAAAAAGCTCCATTCTCAAAACTGGGTGAATTACAGAGTTTTAGTTTGCACCAGCAGCACCGTCGAGGATGCCCCCTAAAAGTATTCGCGAAGAGGGCCCGTGTTAGGGCGGTATGTTACTTTAACGGTGGCGATTTATGTCTACTGTAGATATTTTAATATTTGGGTCACACAAGTTATGCTTTTATACGGTTTTCGGCTTTACAAAAAAGATAGATCAGGATCCAACAAAGAGCGTTTCTGTGTGGGAAAAAGCTCCATTCTCAAAACTGGGTGAATTAGCAATTTTTCGCCAAAAAGCGACGCAATTTTTTCTGCCCAAGGAACACCCATTTTTTCTCGAATAAATTAGTTACAGAGTTTTAGTTTGCACCAGCAGTACCGTCGAGGATGCCCCCTAAAAGTATTCACGGAGATCCGGCGCTTAAAAAATGTTTTGAAAATTAAACTTTAAAATATTTACAAGGCATAATTTAATATTTGGGTCAAACAATTATGCTTTTATATGGTTTTCGGCTGTACAAAAAAGATAGATTAGGATCCAACAAAGAGCGTTTCTGTGTGGGAAAAAGCTCCATTCTCCGAACTGGGTGAATTAGCAATTTTTCGCCAAAAAGCGACGCAATTTTTTCTGCCCAAGGAACACCCATTTTTTCTCGAATAAATTAGTTACAGAGTTTTAGTTTGCACCAGCAGTACCGTCGAGGATGCCCCCTAAAAGTATTCACGGAGATCCGGCGCTTAAAAAATGTTTTGAAAATTAAACTTTAAAATATTTACAAGGCATAATTTAATATTTGGGTCAAACAATTATGCTTTTATATGGTTTTCGGCTGTACAAAAAAGATAGATTAGGATCCAACAAAGAGCGTTTCTGTGTGGGAAAAAGCTCCATTCTCAAAACTGGTTGAATTAGCAATTTTTCGCCAAAAAGCGACGCAATTTTCTCTGCCCAAGGAACACCCATTTCTTCTAGAATAAATTAGTTACAGAGTTTTAGTTTGCACCAGCAGCACCGTCGAGGATGCCCCCTAAAAGTATTCGCGGAGATCCGGCGCTTAAAAAATGTTTTGAAAATTAGACAAAGAAAAATGGGCACCGTAATATTATTACGGCGCCCACTAACAATAATCTTTAACGGTGGAGATTTATGTGCAGTTGACTCGTGTGAGGGCGGTATGTTACTTTAACGGTGGTCATTTTATGCCTAGTGGACAAGTTTGAGGGCGGTATGTTACTTTAACGGTGGCGATTTATGTCTACAAGGCTATAGTCTACTTAAGCCTTATACATAATTATTTTAATATTTCGGTCAAACAAGTCATGCTTTTATACGGTTTTCGGCTGTACAAAAAAGATAAATTAGGATCCGACAAAGACCGTTTCTGTGTGGGAAAAAGCTTCTTTCTCAAAACTGGGTGAATTACAGAGTTTTAGTTTGCACCAGCAGCACCGTCGAGGATGCCCCCTAAAAGTATTCGCGAAGAGGGCCCGTGTTAGGGCGGTATGTTACTTTAACGGTGGCGATTTATGTCTACTGTAGATATTTTAATATTTGGGTCAAACAAATATGCTTTTATACGGTTTTCGGCTGTACAACAAAGATAGATTAGGATCCAACAAAGAACGCTTCTGCTCTTGCACGCTCGGTCTTTGCTTTACCGGGGCCCTGTATGGAGAACTGCTTCGTGAGTGTCGCAGCGCCTCCGGCTCCCATCAGCCCTCTCCTCCGAATGCCTCCGACTTCTTACTTTGCGGTCTCCGGGAGGGCCCTCTCCGCACCCAGGCAGGGGTAGCCCACAGGCTCTGGACCCGGGCGGACCCTAGCTGCTCTTGCACGCTCAGTCTTCGCAGTTGGTAACTTGCTGCGGCGAGATAGTAACTCGCCGCGGCGATATAGCAGGTGATTCAATTTTTAATAAAAGTGTTTCATTATTTTAAAAAACTGTATCACCCAGGAAAGGTAAATTCTTGAAATTTATTGCAATTTATGTTTTGCTTTTTTAGCTCAAACCGTGCAAGTTGGTTGTAGAATCGGAACTCGTCATTCGATGGTTGCCAGGCCGTATCTACGACTCGGACTACCAATGCAAGATGCGCTATGGGCCGCTGGCTAACATGCAGTAATTAAATACACAGGTACAAGTTTGTAATACGTCATCAAAACACATATTAATCTGATAAACTCGGCATATCGCATACAAAGTCTTTCATTGAAAATCCATGTAAAGAAAATTTCTATTTCCATCTTGCTGATGCTGTGCAGAAAACAATGCTTTGTACGAGAAAGTGGCTCATGTTTAACCGACGGGAGACCGGCGTTGCAAGGAACTCAGTGTGGACCATTGATGGTACCCTTGCATCATTTCTTCAGATTTAAACCAACAAATTAGTGTTTAGGCTACTCCAAGATTTGTCTTCAATTTTGTTTCTACAATACTTTAGATTTGATTATTCTTTTAATCCTGTGTTTCGTACGGGTAGAAGCTACACATTGCCATTTCCATAACTATTGTTTAAAGGGTTGTGTCGTCAAAACTGATGCACATACGTTGTACAGAGTTCGAACGTACTACATTTTCCTTATGGACACACCTGCACCGACAAAAAAACTGCAGAGGAACCACCAGATTATTTTTATAAAGCTGTTAAAAATATTTTTTTTTGACTCACAAGCCAAAATGGAAAATACATAAACATCATAAAGTCTTACATTTGAAATTGTTTAAATAAGAAAACCCTGGAATCTACAAAAAGAAGAAGATGAATCTTCTTTTTAAAACCATGGAGGAAGGAAAAACACGCACCAAAAAATCAGCTCGCAAAATTTAATTAAACGTCCCCATGATTTTGTTTCACCAATTGAGGGCGCTGTGTTTAGCCAAGTTTTGCGCAAGTGCAGTCGATGTCCAGCTGTGTAAACACAACCCACTGTACTGTCGTCTACTCGTCCCTTGTCGTCAGATGGAAGTCTCCATTAAAACATGGTAAGTAGGGACTTTTCTTGAAAGTTTTATGTCTAGAGAAAGGTTATCCGTTCCTTGCTTTGTGTCGATTGAGTTGGGATAGTTTACAGGACGATTTTGTACTAGGTTTGTCCATTCCTACCTCCATGGACGTGTCGAACTTTCTTTCAGCTTCATCATGACAACAACACCGTTGTCATGACGTGTACATAACACCGTTTAGTTACTGACCCAACATAGACATAGACATACAATGATAAAGTGTACCTTTTTACATATTTTAAACCAAGAAAACACCATAATCTACTGTAGTGTTACCATGTTTGTCTGATTGAAGAAAATCTGTTCTTTCACAGGGCATTATAATAATAGTTTGACTATTTCTAGATTTGATACATTAGTAGCTCTAAAACTTTCACAGTTTACTGCGACACTGGAACCGGAAAGATTTTTAAAAACTGTCTTCTGTTTATTGCGAACAATTTCTCAGCTGTACCATTTGATAACACGGTCTTTCCTAGTATTTGTTTGACAAACTGCAGAACTGCATGCCTGTCTAAAATAAGTAGCCTTTTTGATGAGAAAGACTCCATACTAAGTCAGTGCTACTAGTGGCCATTAACACTGTTTTTGTGCATAAATATGTATCATTTTAGTAGCAGTTTGCAACAGCTAAAAAAATAAAATTTTATGTAACTTGCTGATAACTTTTAGACTTCAGGACAAAACAACATTCAACCAATAAATTATCAATGTAGTTAGATGCATTTACATGTACCTAGTCTACTTTTTGGGGAAAAAATCTTATTATAGTGCTGCAATTTAGTTTAAAAGAAATTGCTGCCTAAATGCTGACTCGGATGGGTCAGCGGTCCGTAGATATTTCAAGACCTGCATACATATGCTGATTTTATTGTGCTTCTCTTTCCATCCAGATGTCAGTAAATTCGTTGTCCTGCCTGGTCCATTCCACAGAGATTCAACTCTGGTGTGTCCGTTCAACAGTCACTCGTCCTTTAAGAAGTCACTTGGGCTCAGAATTGTTGGGTCAGACCCCGATCAAGCAGTTGAAATGGTGAGTTTCCAAAGTCAAAATATGTTTTATTTTGGTATAGGCATTGCTCATGTTTCCCTTTAAAGGCATCATACACGTTTGGTAAGGACTCTGATAATTAATGGCAATAAAAATTTACTTGGTAAGAAGTACAGCAGCTTTGGATAGTATAATGCATTTTGAGAAACTTTTCACTTCGAAGTACTGCGGTTATGGAAAAATATGTCACATTTGAATCTGAGAAACGCTTGTCAGAGTGTGTATTCCACATGCAGATTATTCTTCCCTGCATGGACATAACCGCTACAGATTTTCGGCAAAAGAAAGATGGTAATTTGGCCTTGTGTTTGTCAAGTCGGTAAGAAGAAAACTTTAATTCAGGACCCGGCCTATGCTATGGTCTTTTTGGTTGAATGGAAATTGGCCAAATCTTGTACCTTTTGCGGACTGCATGATCTCTAGAGGGTTAACTACCCAACACTCAAATTGTTAGATTGCAGCGTTTACAAAATTCCGCTGCTAGACTTGTCACCAGAACTCGCACTCGGGAATCCATCACACCCATTCTAAGTGATTTACATTGGCTACCAATAGGGGCTAGAATAGATTTTACAATTTTGGTTCTCACTTATCAGTGTATCCATGGCATTGCCCCTGTTTATCTTCAAAGCTTAGTTCAGGAGTATAAAACAGCTAGAAATCTGCGATCTTCACATAAATCCCTTCTGACTCCCCCAGTTATCAAAACCAAGTGGTATGGTTCCCGCTCTTTCCAATATGCAGCAGTTCAGTTATGGAACAGTCTTCCAGAGGTTGTTAAACAGGCTGAGACATCGGAACAATTCAAAACCCGGGTGAAAACATATCTGTTAACTCTGTACAACTGCTGATTTCCCTTTACAGCGCTTAGGGACCTCACGGTGATATGCGCTATAAAAATGGTTTATTATTATTATTCATTATTATTAAAGTTAACTAATTTGTGTGATTGTTTCACAGAGGACAACCAGTGTGATAATGCACCGTGCGTAAACAGAGGAACGTGTGTCAACCGCATCAGCTATTACACCTGCAGCTGTCCACCTGGATTTATGGGAGCTAACTGTGAACTTGGTGAGTTGTTAACCCCTTGAAGACGGAAGGCGGCTATGTCCGCTAATCGGGGTCCGGAATTCTGTGGACAGTGTATGTGGTAAGCCCTGGAATGCAGTCTGCGGCCGGTACAGCTGTGAGCAAACAAAGGCTGCTGTGCAGTCATGCGTGTAAGCCGGGCATTGAGGCCGGATAATACCGGCGTCAAGGGGTTAAGAAACTAGAGTTTCAAAAAACAAACAGCATCAGTAACCACCTGTGCCCAATATACAAAGGCTTGCTCTTTAGCAAAGAAAGAAAATAACTAAATGAGGCACAAACGATTCTGCTTTACTCTAATTCTGCGTAATGTGATATTGTAAGCTACATGTCAAGTTTGCATGCCTGTGCTGGTGGAATACAGAAAAGTATAGCGCCTTTGGCCTCGTTAGATATGGTAAGCAGGCTGAACTATTGGCCAATAATCCATTTCACATAGATCTCTAGAGAAACCATCTCAACTCCTTAGGAGTATGCAGCACCAGCAGCCACTGGCGCACAGAGGTTGCTAGTCATTCACATCAACAATCTCTACCCTCGTGGGTGCCCATTTACTCCATGGTGATGAGAAGCAATTATAGTTGAGTGTTTTCGCTTAAGGGTACAAGTGTCACGACCGGGACTTGAACCCCCGTACTCCGATGACTCAGCCATCAGAACTTGGGTTCTGTGCTAGACCGCTTGGCCACAAAACGCTGTGTAACAGAATGATTAAGTGACTTCATACATTGATACGCTAGTAATAGTAATATATCTTTTTAGTGTCTGATTGTCCTCTAATTTTGCTAAGCAGTATATTTTGGGGTAATTTTGCTAAGCAATATATTCTTGGGTAATTTTGCTAAACAATATATTCTTGGGTAATTTTGCTAAACAATATATTCTTGGGTAATTTTGCTAAGCAATAAATTCTTGGGTAATTTTGCTAAGCAATATATTCTTGGGTAATTTTGCTAAGCAATATATTCTTGGGTAATTTTGCTAAGCAATATATTCTTGGGTAATTTTGCTAAGCAATATATTCTTGGGTAATTTTGCCAAGCAATAATTTCTTGGGTAATTTTTGCTAAGAAATATATTCTCGGGTGAGACAAGTGATTCATGAGATAATTTTTGTTATTGTGTTTAGATTTTTTCACTGTGTGTTGTCAGATTTCGATGAGTGCGCGGGGTAATTTTGCTAAGCAATATATTCTTGGGTAATGTTGCTAAGCAATAAATTCTTGGGTAATTTTGCTAAGCAATAAATTGTTGGGTAATTTTTGCTAAGCAATATATTCTCGGGTGAGACAAGTGATTCATGAGATAATTTTTGTTAATGTGTTTACATTTTTTAATGTGTGTTGTCAGATTTTGATGAGTGCGCGGGGACGCCGTGTCAGAACAGTGGGACTTGTAATAATCTGGTTGGGACCTATTCCTGTACCTGTGTATCTGGCTGGACAGGCAACAACTGTGCAATCAGTAAGTAACCAGACGAGTGATCTCTCAGGGTTTGTTCCTGTTTTCAGGGGTTTTTTCTACAAAGTTTCCCTGAGCCTTTAAACTATTTTGAAAGAAGTAAAGCAATCTTCAAAGGGAGAAAGAAATAGTCCACATTGTCTCCAAACCTGTAGTACTGTATTTCTTGTGATGCACAGAGTCTGTAAATTTCCTGAGTTGTAACATCTTGTAGAGGTTCTGGGTCTAGAATAAGAGGGGAATTCATTCAGGCCAAGAAGCCATTTTTCAGGAATGTTCACATTCGTCAAATATCATTCCTGTGAATTAAATACTATACTTCCCTCCCAACAGGAATCAACTTTACTGTGTCAATTAAATGTCAATTATTATTAAATACGAGTTTTGGGGAAAAATTATGTAAAAATGCTTTTTAAAAACAAATAATTCTCGCTTCTGAAACAACATGTATGTTGCAGTTGCTGGTAATTACAGGATACAAACTGGCCTCATGTCACGGGATACACTCTGTGGTTTAGATGTTAAGATAGACCTTTCTAGTGTTAATAAACAAACTGCGCTTGTTGGCATGGCGGCCGAATGTTAGCAAAACATTCAATCGTGTTGTCACCAAATTAAACATTTCTGCAAACTTTCAACTAAAAAAATTACATCCAATGATTGGTTGCTTTGTTTTCCAACAAATTCAACACTATTTTGAATATTTGTGTAACATTGTTACAAACTGTGGCTATCTGTTTTTGCTTTGCATTTATGGCTTCCCATAGTTTTCCAACCTTGGTTGGCAAAAACTTGGGCTGTGACGTTGCAATAGAAAGGTCTTATATTGCTCTAGAATGTGAGGGTTGTGGGTTCACATTCCACCCAAGTAGCCTAAGTGCAGGACCTTGAAAGCACGAGTTTACAGAGCTTACTATACAGCAAAGTTTGAAATTGTCAAAACATTGTATCTCGCTTAAATGCACTGGACACTTTTGGTAATCACTCAAAGTATATATTAGCATAAAAACTTACTTGGTAACGAGCAACGGAGAGCTGTTGATAGTGTAAAATATTGTGAGAAACGACTCCCTCTGAGGTAACGTAGTTTTTGAGAAAGAGGTAATTTCTCACTAAAATATTTGAATCTGAAAAAGACTTCAGGCCTGAAGCCTTTTTTAGGCATCAGAAAGCACACAAATTTGTGCAACAAGGGTGTTTTTTCTTTCATTATTTTCTTGCAACTTCGATGACCAATTGAGCCCAAATTTTTACAGGTTTGTTATTTATGCATATGTTGGGATAGACCAAGTGAGAATACTGACAGTTACCAAACGCGTCCAGTACCTTTAAAATAGCTTGAATGTACACAAAATAAGTACGCCCCGAGATACAAAGTTTTTTTCATATTTGTGTGAGACGTTCTTCGAAAAAATTGAGATATGATGTTTTTGCACTGACACAACGATATCTTTATTCTCACAGACGTCGATGAATGTGCTAGCAGTCCATGTGTCAATGGCGGCACCTGCACGGACCTCGTCAACAGGTACCGCTGCGCCTGCCCGCAGCAGTTTACTGGAATCTACTGCGGCACCGAGCTGAACGCGTGACAGCCCAACCCCTGCCTCAACCAGGGCACCTGTAACAACTTCAACACTTACTATCGCTGCTCCTGCCTGGTTGGTTGGGTTGGAGACGACTGTGGAATCGGTGAGTGGTCTCATAAGAATAATATTTTACTACTTCTGCAGCTGAATGAAAAAAGCTAAGATTGATTGATTATCATCTCCACTGCAAACATCATTGCATGCAACTTTTCAACCGATCGGTTGATTGTTTTTTAGTGCCATAAAAAAAAATGAAAACTGAAAAACATTACAAATTCTTGTGTGCAGTGCAGTTTCCTTTTTTGTTCACAAAAACAAAGTTGCATGTCTAAGGTATAAACCTTACACATTCATGTCATCCCGCCGCCATCTTGGAGGTCAAACGATGTTGACTAAATTGAAGTGCATTAAACTATGTACACGTGGCGCACCGGATGGACCATTGAGCAACCTCCTTTTGACCTCTTTGTGAGGGCGCCCTACTTCGGTGAGGTCACATACATAATGTCTATTGCGTTGTGTATCGACCTAAATGCAATGATGTCACTGCGCCACCACCTTAGAGGTAAAACAATGTTGAATACAATTAATTCAATATTACATTTATTTCCATCCTGAACACTACACAGCAGAATGCAAAAAGACAATATTGATATGACCTTCCGAGCCACCAAATAGCAAGTCAGTCCATCGTTGTTGGAGCCTGGTAGCTTTAGAGTAGATTTATTCCTTAAAAACATATCCAGTGCTTTCTGATTGCCACTAACGACAGCTTTAGCCAGGGCTGTTGTCTCACTGCATACATAGAGCGTACAAAAGAAGATTGGAACCCACTGTTTGTTTCACTTCTATTTAGTTGTAGATATATACCATAAAACTAACCTGTGAAAATTTCATTTCAAAAGGTGGTAGCGTTTTTGAGATATTGCCGAAAATCTGGAGCGGTTAATGTTACTGCAGTAACGCTTCTCAGATTCAAATTTGTTGGGATAAAAAGTGATATCTTTTCCCATAACCGCAGTTCTTTGAAGTGAACAGTTTCTCAAAATGCATTTTACTATCCAAAGCTGCTGTACTTCTTACCAAGGAAGTTTTTATTGCCATTAACTTTCAGAGTAATTACCAAATATATACAGACCCTTTAAGGTCTCTAGCCTACCTACATTTAGTTGGTTGCTTCACCGGTGTCACAGCTAAGCTGCTGAAATTTTCAATCAAGGATAAAAAAAGTTGCATTGGATATAAATTAAGTTTGGTCTTTAAAGGTATCGTACACGTTTGGTAATGACTCAAAACAAATATTAGCATAAAACTTACTTGGTAACAAGCAACGGAGAGCTGTTGATAGTATAAAACATTTTAGGAAACGACTCCCTCTGAAGTAACGTAGTTTTTGAGAAAGAGGTAATTTCTCACTAAAATAATAATAAAAACAAGTGGTGTTTGAAGCTTTGCATGGTGTTAAAAGTAAGAAGTACTATAAAGTATGAATAGTAGTAAACTTGCGGGTACAACCATGTGTAAAATCTCTTTGGGAGGAGTGTTGGTTCTGAAAAGAACCGGTTGGGTCTCGACGTTTCGAACAGTATACTTTGCTCGTCTTCAGGAGAATAATAAAAACGTCTTGCAAGAAGTTTTTATTCCTATCTGAAACACAAATTTGTACAACAAGGGTGTTTTTTCTTTCATCATTTTCTTGCAACTTTGATGACCAATTGAGTCCAAATTTTCACAGGTTTGGTATTTTATGCATATGTTGGGATACATCAAGTGAGAACACTGGTTTTTGACAATTTCCAAACGTGTTCAGTGCCTTTAATAAGAGATGGATCACATAATTTAAAAGTGCATTTTAAAACATTGACTGAGAATTTTTTGCACAGGAATTAAAAGCTTGATACTTTTTCCATTTTTCATGCTTCATTTTCAGAGGAACTAGGTGGTATTTGAATGTTGTTGTAAATCTTGTTTTCATATTAAACTATAAGTGTTGCTCATGGGCTGTTTTTTTTTATTTTGCTTTTCACTGAGAAGTGCACGGCTACATGTACACGTTTTTAAATGCAGTGTCATGAAATGTGTGTATTTGCATTGAGTACGTAGTTAGTATGACTTTGTTTAACCACTTAGCGCCGGGGTTTCTAAAGGATTTTCTCTGCCCCAGGGACAGGATTGAACTTTCGGAACTGGTGGAATAATTTGTTTTTGAGAATATTGTTGTCACAATGAAACAAATTATAAAATGCACGGGGATCTCTTTTGAGAAAATATCAGAAGCGTACACCTTGAATTGCAAAAGCTTTGCCGTAAGCTAGGGCCGATAATGGTGGAAGATTAAAATCTTGAACCACTCGGACTTACCTCCCATTGAGCCGAATACCCTCCCCAAAAAATTGTGGCAGCTTATCGATCTCAACATAATCCTTTTTTGTAGAACAAAAGTACGAAGGTCTAGAATCTGGGATTACACAATAAGCCCGGAAAAAGGGAGATTATGAGCATGAACCTCAGTACCCTTTGTGCCTCTTTTTATGAGGGAAATGAATCATTGCACAGTGAGTGCGTGCACTGTGCACACTACACAATGGGCCTATTAACGTTCCAGTATTCTGAGTTGAACAGGTTGAATCAGGTGTACACGTCGTCAATTTCTGGCACCCCCCAAAAAATTGTCCTGTTCACATGTCTTGCATTGTTAACTGGTTAAAAAAGTTGCTACAACAATGTTATTTGAAACTGAAGTTTAAAGAAGAAGTAGTTTCACAGTGCTTTGAATCCTTTAGCAAATGCATTTTATAAATCACTGGTATTATCGTTATTAATTTTGTGGCCAATTTCATAAAGCTGTTAAGCAGAAAATGATGCTAAGCACAGAAAAGTATAGACACCCCTTTCATATGCCATAGTTCAAACAATGGAAACGCGCACGTGCGTACCTTCAACACACAACTACCAGCTAATGGAAGGTGTTTATTGCTTAGCACATATGGGTTACCAGCCAAAAATACCACTTAGTCTACAGAGTTCATGACTGCTATGTTTTGCTTATTGCAAATAAATTTAATACTGTCAATGTTGAGAAAAAGTAAATATGAACACCCAAAAGTCAAGATAAGCACGTGCACAAAATCCCGGTCAATATATAAACGTTTTCTTATTATTTTCTGAATTTGATATGTTTTTCGTGGGCGGGTTGGATAGTGTGTTTATTGAAAGCAAGAGCAGTTATGTTTTGTTCCCTTTAAAACCTGGGTCATTAATTTTTCTGTTTCAGATATCAACGATTGTAGCGCCCACATTTGCCAGAATGGAGGGACATGCTTTGATGGAATTAAAAGCATGACATGTGGCTGTAGACCGGGGTTCGTTGGCACTTACTGTCAAACAAGTAAGTGATTGATCTTTGTCATACACTGCCACCATCTCATGTTTCCTGGGTGCAATAGACCTTTATCACACTCCAGTTATAATAATATTAATAATGAATACTTATAAAGTGCACACATCCACCTAATCAAAGACCCTCATGGCGCTACAAAAGCAACAACTTAACAAAACAAAAAAATATACCTACTACATGAATAATTTTTGTACAGTCTGATAAGCAGGAGAATTATGCTCTGGTAAGTAGGCTAAATTGTAGTAGTGAGTTTAGAGAGCCATTTTGAAAGAGCTGATGGAAGTGCTAGATCAAATATTTATGGGGAGAATGTTCCACAGACGAGGGGCAGCTATATGAAAAGATATATCCCCCCAAGATCGGTACCCTCCTACTGTCTGACTATTCAATATCATCCACTGTGGTATTGAATGATAAACGTTACCAGCCTGCAATATGATATCATGCGGTGAATGCATCTACACAGTACATAGTTAACCCTTCTACTGTCTGACCATTCAATATCATCCACTGTGGTTTTGAATGATAAACGTTACCAGCCTGCAATATGATATCATGCGGTGAATGCTTCTACACAGTACATAGTTAACCCTCCTACTGTCTGACCATTCAATATTATCCACTGTGGTCTTGAAGGATAAAACTTTACCAGCCTGTGCAATATGATATCATGCGGTGAATGCATCTACACAATACATAGTTAACCCTCCTACTGTCTGACCATTTAATATCATCCAATGTGGTTTTGAATGATAAACGTTACCAGCCTGCAATATGATATAATGCGGTGAATGCATCTACACAGTACTTAGTTAACCCTCCTACTGTCTGACCAATGATAAACATTACCAGCCTGCAATATGATGTCATGCCGTGAATGTATCTAAACAGTACATAGTTAACCCTCCTACTGCCTGTCCATTAAATCTCATAGTTGTTAATGATAGATGAACCTTACCAGCCTGCAATTTGATGCCACATTGGTCTGAACTTTATACAAGGAAGATATTCTCAAAGTGGAAGCAAAAAGTTGGGACTCTTAGGAGCTACTTTCAGAAATTAATATGAGGTAAATCTGCTTTTTTATTTACTAGATGTGAATGAGTGTGCTTCGTTCCCATGTCGGAATGGCGGTACATGCAATGACAGCATCAATTCCTACACCTGTAATTGTGACCTGCAGTGGACTGGGACTAACTGTGAAACCAGTAAGTATCCTCTGTCATCCTGAACCTTCCTTTTCTGGGGGTTTTGTGTGTGTTTACTTAAAGAAATGAAAGTCTCCTGACATTGACAAGGAGCAGGCTGTAGTCGAAATGTAAGACCAATGATACCTCACTCTGCAGCAGTGAAGATAATTCCCAAAATCCCCCTTGATCCACTGAGCTAAAGCAGAAGTCCCTCGATTTTGTCCTATCTACTTCGAGGTGTATGGGAAAAAAAACAAAAATTAATATTCTTTATCCCCAATGCAAATTTAACATCTATTATAATCGTTGCCAAAGCCGGCGCCCAAGCAAGAGACGGTGCCCAAGCAAGAGCCGGCGCCCAAGCAAGACCGGTGCAAGAGCCGGCGCCTAAGCCATGAGCCGGCGCCCAAGGCAGAGAGGAGCCCAAGCCGAGCTTTGGAAAAGGTCCTCAGTCTGTTGTGCACAGATTAGGTGTAGTAGTTGCTTCAGTTAGCCCTGAAAATGGAGGCATTGTAAAGTTTAGGGGATTATCAGGAAAATGGAAGTGGAACAAAATGTAAACACGCAGCATGAATCAATCTAAGACTTAAAGGCACTGTACACGTTTGGTAATTACTCAAAATATATATTAGCATAAAAACTTACTTGGTAACGAGCAACAGAGAGCTGTTGATAGTATAAAACATTGTGAGAAACAACTCCCTCTGAAGTAACGTAGTTTTTGAGAAAGAGGTAATTTCTCACTAAAATAATAAAAACTTCTTGCAAGAAGTTTTTATTCCTATTCTGAAAGCACACAAACTTGTAGAACAAGGGTGTTTTTTCTTTCATCATTTTCTTGCAACTTCAATGACCAATTGAGCCCAAATTTTCACAGGCTTGTTATTTTATGCATAATGTTGGGATACACCAAGTGAGAACACTGGTCTTTGACAATTTCCAAACGTGTACGATGCCTTTAATTGTGTTAATCTTGGCATATATGTAGATTTGTTTACCATTTTATATGAGAAATACTTCATGTCTGGCTGTGAACAATTGTTTTTATTTTCCGATTTTATTTTATTTTAAAATCTGCGGTTGACGAGTGCATTGAGACTGCATTAGTGTTAATCTCGGTAACATGTAGATTTATATGATAAATACAGTAATGTCTGGTTGTAATGGGCCTTCTTGAATAGGCAATGTTTAAAAAAAAAATGATTTTCATAATATAATCTATACACTGAAGAACAAAGTATTGCCTCAAATGAACCAGATATTTTAGATCAAAGGTATCCAACATCAGCAGTTTTCAATGGCTTTTCCTGGCTTAAACAAACAACTTTGTAGTTTAATCAGGAATAAAATTGACCATCGTGGCCAGCTGGGTATTTTTTCGTCTTCTTTTTTGTTTGTTAATGTATATTTATATATAATTTGTTTAAACAAAAACTGAATTTAGATTTTCAGTTATTTCAATTTTTTTTAACATTGACTATTCTCTGAATGGCCCCTAAACCATTGTTTATATTTTCTCGTTTTTATTTTTCAAATCAGCGGTTGACGAGTGCGTCAGCAATCCATGTAGGAATGGTGGCACATGCCTGGATAGAGTCAACAGCTAGTCAATGTGCATGTGATCCCGGCTGGAGTGGGGTGCACTGTGAGATAGGTAAACAAAACAAGGTTTCCAAGCCAAACTCAAATCCCCCTGCACTTTTTAATGTGATATGTCGTGGCCTAGCAGTATAGTACATTGGACTCTATTGGCTGAATCATCAGAGTGTGGGTTCGATTCCTGGTCATGACACTTGTGTCCTTGAGCAAGGCACTAAACCATATTTTCTCCTCATAACCTAGGTGTATCAATGGGAACCTGCGAGGGCCGAGACAGTATTTTGTTGGATTAACCCCATGGCCTGTTGTGGCCGAGCGGTCTAGTTCACTGGACCCAAGCTCTGGTGTTGTCAGCAGCAGAGTGTGGGTTCAAATCCCTGTTATGACACTTGCGCACTTGAGCAAGGCACTTAACTATAATTGCTTCGTAAAAAGTTGGGAAGGTAATGCATTCTGCTCTACCGGCCAGGCTTCTAGTGGATGATACCCATGCCTACATCCTTACGGACTGTGAAGGGGGTAACCCTATTTCAGCCCCAGGAGTAGGTGGCAACGTGCCTCCGGTGGTAGTTGATTTGGGTCGATAGCCCAAAATCGGTTAGGTGTATAGCCCTCACCTTGAAGTGGCCGTCCGGCCTTGTGATGTAAGGCGATCTCTCATAAAAAAATATGTATACAACACATAAGCAGCTTGGGTTGAATGCTCCTTAGGAGAAAGTTTGAGGAATGGTCTAAGTACGAACATGGATAATGATGTTGGTAAGCACCTTGATCTGGCTACCAAGATATGTGCGTCAGGCCTGGAATTTTGTCATTTTTAGGGCAAGGCCACTTTGGCCTTCGATAGGTGCAAATTTTGAAGGGCACCAAGGCCAAAGGGAAGGGCACCATAAGAACTGCGGATTATTATTATTATGATTATTATTCCACCATAACCTAATCTCCAGGTTCTTAAAAGATTGGAACAAACATACCTGTCTTAAAATCAACCCTTCGTTCAAACCCAAATTATTTAAAAATTTACCCAGTCAGGTTCCTGTGTGGTTTATTCATTTTGTGTGTATCTACTTGTAGATGTGGATGAATGTGAGAGTGCACCTTGTCTCAATGGGGGGACATGCCTGGACAGGGTGGCTAGTTATTCCTGCCAGTGTCTGGAAGGATTCAGGGGACTCTTCTGTCAATTAGGTGAGTAAAAACAATACGAAAACCCACATTCTGCACTTTGGACACAGCGTAACAGAATTTAATAGATGTAACAGGAATTTGAAACTCTGCTTGGTGGAAATATATAGTTTATAGAGCTTTGCGGCAGCATAGGGATAATGTTTTTTAAATGCAATTACGACATGACTTATCTTTCAGGGGACTCTTTTGTCAAATAAGTGAGTAAAAACAATACAAACAAATCCACATTCTGCACTTTGGACACAACGTAACAGAATTTTATAGATGTAACAGGAATTTGAAACTCTGCGTGCTGGAGATATATAGTTTACAGAGGTTTGCGGCAGTCTAGGGATAATAATGATAATAAAGAGATTTATAAAGCGCAAACAGTTGCAGATCAGTTTCGCCTCAAGGCGCTGAATACAAGCAAAGTGGATTTTTTTTTAAATGGATTAAAAACAATGATAATTAAACAATTTTACAAAAAATTACGTCTGGACCAGCCAAATACACAGTAAGCTTAATAAGATGAACTTGCTAAAAAATAGTTGTAGAAAATGATTGATTAATAGATTCAAACCTTTCAATAAGTTACAATGTTACAAAAATACTGTTTGAAAAGATGAGTCTTAAGGCGAGACTTGAACAACTCGATGGTCGACGACTCCCTGATGATCGGTGGCAGGCTGTTCCAAGGTGAAGGAGCTACAACGCTGAATGCTCTATAATGAATGGGATAATGGGTTTTTTAATTCAAATTTGACATGACTATATCTTTGTGACCAATCAGATGATGACCAGTGGAGTGGTTAATTCGGACCTCTAGAAGTTTCTTGAGTATTGTGGCCAAGTGGATTTGTCCACCAGATTCATATTCTGGTTATGACACTTGTGTCCTTGAGCAAGGCAATTAACCATTATTGCTTTGGGGCATAAAGTCGTAGGTCCTGTGTTGTGTTATGCCTGTAAAAGAGCTAAGCTCACTTCTCATTCAGAGAAGGGGGTTTGCCCGGTGTTTTCTGGTATGGTTGGCTGCACATTGACCCGCAGCACCTTGTAAACCCTTACAAGGTGCTATAGAAATGGTTCTCCTAATTCAAACTTATCTCTGGGCCTAATTTCATTAAGCTGTTTAGCAGAAAATGCTGCTGAACATATTTCTTTGCTAAGCAAAAAATGAGTGGGGCACCAGTCACAACAATGTAAACTGTTTAGAATGTTGGCTGGTAACCTGTTTTTGCTTAGCAAGATTTTTCTGTGCTTAGTAGGTTTTTTGTGCTTACAGGCTTTATGAAATTGGGCCCGGCTGTTAAAATAATGAAAGCTGTGAGACACCCACTGGGCGTAGATAAAGTGTTACATCAGAACTGCGCATTACTATCATTATTATATCACATTGAAAACTGATAGAAATGAGAACATTTACTTTGAGCACAGCTAATTATATGGCTGTTAAAAAAATTGATGACAAATATCATTCATTGGATCTCAATTGTAATAAAAATTCATGGTGAATGAAAATTACTATTGAAATTGCAGAGCAAACTAACGCAAAGTTTAACCACCTCTGATATGCTTTCATAAATTTGTAACAATATTGACTGTGTTTTGTATCTATTTGCAGATAACGACGAGTGTAGTAACTCCCCTTGTGTGAACGGTGACTGTGAGGATCAAACCAATGGTTTCATCTGTACATGTAGACTAGGCTGGACTGGTACCCTGTGTAATATAGGTATACATACACAAGATTTAAGTTCTCCCTCTTACATATCCCAAACCCCCCCTTTTGAATCAAATTTGTCGGTTTACCAATGTAATTTTTGATCAGTTTTATAAGCAAATGCCTTTTTTCTGTAAGTGGTGATTTGTTTTCAGCAACATTTTTTGCTTAAAGGCATCGTACACATTTGGTAATGACTCTGATAATAATTGGCAATAAAAACTTACTTGGTAAGAAGTACAGCAGCTTTGGATAGTATAATGCGTTTTGAGAAACTTTTCACTACGAAGTACTGCGGTTATGGAAAAATATATCACTTTTTATCCTCCAAAACATTTGAATCAGAGTGTGATGCAGATTATTCTTCCTGCGTGGACATATCCGCTCCAGATTTTTCGGCAAAATCTCAAAAACTCTACCACCTTTTGAAATGAAATTTTCACAGGTTAGTTTTGTGGTATATATCTACAACTTTATAGGTTTGAAACAAACAATAGGCTCCAATTACCAAACATGTACGATGCCTTTAACAAAGTTTATGGCTATACAAATTATTATTGTTTTGTTAGGAAAGTAAAATTTAGCCATGAAAAACACGAAAGTAACATAAATCTAACAAATCCACAAAGAAAACCTGAGAATAAGACTTGACCTCCATTTCCAGTTACTTGTAAACAATTAAGAATTTTGCTCAATTGGTGTTCTTGTTATCATTACACCGATACAAATTCAGGCGTGATTGGCAAATGGCATTTCTAAAAAATAAGCATCCTCGTCTCAAGTTTTCATTTTGTTTCAATGTTAATTTATTATAAAAAAAATAAAATTGTATTTATGACAAATTGTTATTGGTATTTTTATTTTCAAGAAATTTGTATAAATAGAATTTACAAAGAAGATTTGATTTCATTAGAAGTCTTTGTTCGAGTTGTTTTTTCGTTTTCGATACATACGAGACTTTCACAGTCTATTCTTGCTGTTGCCCCTCAGATATTGATGAGTGTGCAGACGACCCGTGCCAGAATGGAGGCTTCTGTACCAACCAAGAAGCAACATTCCTCTGTAGATGCCAGCTAGGATGGACTGGAAAACTCTGCGACAAGAGTAAATTTTTTCTTTAAAAACTTTTGATAAGTATATTTAGGTCATTTTAATTTGCAGATTATGTAATATTAATGATGATTCAATGACATTGCAAGTTTACAAATAAGCCACAGAGCCTGGACTTCCTGCAGGCAAAAATTGTACAAAGCTTGATGGAAAAAGTATAAACATTTTACATTTGATGAAGATTGCAGTGTATGATTTTGATTAAAGAGGGGCTCCAAGGTAAAATTCAGTTTTCTGATGCACTAATTTTCCAGAGGCCTCGTAAAAGTGGGGAAAAAATAACAAGTCTCTTACCTCACGTTGAAATGATGTATATTGTCATTTTATTTGATACTCCTTTATAGAGCTACCTAAGCACAAAAGTAGCTAAGCACAACAAAATTATGCTTACCAGAATAAGGTTACCAGCCAAACTACCATGTCACTTGTACAATTTGTGACTGGTATCCTGCTCATTTCTGCTTAGCAGAACATTGTTAAGCAATATTTTCTGCTTAAGCAGCTCTATGAAATTGGGCCCTGGAAGGGAAGCAGTGACAAACAATGCCGATTGGCTCCCCACAGCCCGAGTTGATGAAGGGTAACAATGGATTGTTCATCTTAAGAACAGATGTTCAAAATAATGTATTCTTCTTTGTATATTTGGCTCGCGGTAACACCATGTGTATATATCTACTTTGCTGTGTAGATTTTTGTTCTTTGAGAACTTGTCTTGCTATATTCTACTGCCGCGGAGTAAATTTCGGAATTCGGAAGGTTATTCTACTGCGCAGAGTAGATTTTTCGGATATACACATGGTGTTACCGCAAGCCAAATATACATTGTTATATAACACCCAAGCAGATTCTTGCCATTTGATTGGAGGATTGTCCGTCAAGTGATAGCAAATAAACGTACCATTGCACGCTACGTCATTCACCGTGCATTTTTCGTTCCATTCACCGTGCATTTTTCGTTCCATCCGATTTGTTCTATTGCACGGTGCGTACCACCACATCACGACGCCCATGTGTCTCAAAATAGCAGTACAGAACACACTTAGTCACTGTTGAATCCAAACAAGCCCAACCAAAAGAAATGGGTCTAATGTCACAATTAAATATTGTACGCTTTGTTTGTTTGTTTGTTTGTTTTGAAAGTTGTATCCTGCAATCAAAATGACAAAGATCTACTTGGATGTTATATAAAACAAATAATGAATGTTTTTCATTCGTGCAATAGTGCGAATATTTTCATTCGTTGAAAGATGGAATGTTCCGTTCAACTCGGCTCCGCCTCATTGAAAAGAACATTCCATCTTTCAACTCATGAAAATATTCGCACCATTGCATTCATAAACATTCATTATTTGTATAATACCCACCATTTAATGCCTCAAATCCCATATATGTATTCTTCTTTGTTTTGCAGATATTAATGACTGTGCTGCCAGGCCTTGTTTAAATCGTGGTCTGTGCGTTGGCGGTATACAAAATTTCACCTGTACATGTCTGAATGGTTATAACGGAGACCGCTGTGAAAATAGTAAGTTTAATGTCCTTCATCAGTCTCTCTGTAATCTTGTGCTCAATATCATGACCAATGATAGTCGGTTGAAAGGTACTGGACACGTTTGGTAATTGTCAAAGACCAGTGTTCTCACTTGGTGTATCCCAACTTATCCATAAAAAAACAAGCCTGTGAAAATTTGGGCTCAATTGGTCATCGAAGTTGCGAGAAAATGATGAAAGACAAAACACCCTTGTTGCACAAATTTCTGTGCTTTCAGATGTCTGAGAAAGGCTTCAGGCCTGAAGTCTTTCTCAGACTCAAATATTTTAGTGAGAAATTACCTCTTTCTCAAAAACTTCCTTACTTCAGAGGGAGTCGTTTCTCACAACGTTTTATACTATCAACAGCTCTCAGTTGCTCGTTGCCAAGTAAGTTTTGATGCTAATATATATATTGACTAATTACCAAACGTGTACAGTGCCTTTAAGTGGGGTGGTGGCTTATCCTGCCTCTCACCTCTATGGATCCCAATTTCGAATCCCTCATAGCCACACCTTGCCACGTAGAGAAGGGATTTATAAACGCGTTTGATTTCACAAAGCTCAAAGTCTGACCTTAATCCAATCTTTTTTTTTATTAAACGAATATTACATCAGTGCTTTTTTGAGACGATTAAATTCTCTAGTTTTCCATAAAAATCACCATTTAAAGAAACACAGACTAATGCAAGAATAAAACATTGTCAAGCAGTTTGGGTACTTTGATGGAGAACCATAATTTAATATATAATTGGCAGGCCAATTTGAGTAGACCTAACCAAAGGGCTTTCCCATAAACTAGCTACTAAAAGTAAAATAAACCAGACAAAAATACTCCCTAATGTAAAGTATATCAAACTAGAGTTAACATTGGAAAGGGAACAGCAGTGTTGGATGAAATTAAAGTAAATATAAAACCAAAATTGCTTCCCTGGGGGAGGGTGGGAGGAAGATTGTTGGTGCAAGTGCTGCCAAGATTGGAATGGTTATGAGCTCCTTGCACCTGGCATGTGGCCCTCCAGTGGAGGGAAGTGGTGAATGACCATGAGGAGTAGCCAGAAGGCACCCCCAGGGATAATTGCTCTAATAAAAAGGAGTCAATGGTTCTTCAAAAGCAAAATCACATTTGATTTTTCCTTACAACCAACCCATGAAAATTTCATCAACAGTTTGTATAAAGAAGTATTCAAGGAGTGTAACTTCTTTGTTCATTTATTGTGAGTGTACTATTAATAATTTTGTGGGGTCTATCAAACTATTGGTGATTTTATGTCTTCAAGGTGGCCAGTGTATTGCAAACTACACCATACCAGACAGTGGCTACATTGATATAGCATCCCCAAACTACCCAGATAACTACCTGAGTAACGAGGAGTGTCTGTGGTTCATCTTCGCCCGTCCTGGCAAACACATCCATGTTCAGTTCAACAGCTTCCATACAGAGATGCAGTACGACTATGTGAGCATCGGTAACGGTGAAGACCCCGCAGATCTTGGGTCAAGGGTCCTCCATTATGCGGGGAGGATGCTCCCGCCGCCTTTCTTGACCATGAACAACGTGGTGTGGGCCAAGTTCAGCTCGGACGCCACTAAGACCGAGCAGGGGTTCACAATTAGGCTGACAGAAGAGGACAATGCAGGTAGGCATGAGAAAGTTTGGGTTGTATCCAAGAGGTGACTGTACTCCAATCTAGGGAAACTTAATTGTGACAGCACCCTGGAAATATAGCTGTGCTGTCAGTGGAAAAAAGCCTGGTGTAATGCAGTGTTGAACTTGTTGAACCCTTTTCGTGCAAACCGCCCGCAATTTTGCGTCTGGTACTCCTTAATTTGCCCGCAACTGCCCTCGAAGTTTGATAAATGCGATTAAAAGGCAGCAGCAACCATGGATAGAGCCCAATCTCAAGGTGGCGATAGTCTAAACATAGCACATTGTCCCCATTAGTATAGATGACTTGTCCACCTCTAAAGGTTCAAAGGTCAGAATTAGTCCTATCACCAACCCCATTTGCGACACTATGAGTAGTTGGTTTTTCTGTGTGTGTGTGTGTGTGTGGGTAGGTATCCATGTTCAAACCATGGACCTATAACAAAAGCGACAATAGGTCCACGGTTGCTATCACAAAGGAAAGCATCGTGGTCCACGGTTGCTAACACAAAGAGTTGAACAAAGGAGGGTCCACGATTGCCGGTGTTTACACACGTGTGTGTTGGTAGGTATACACATTCAAACTGGGGACCTATAACAAAAGAGGACAATAGGGTCCCCGGTTCGGTAAAGGTCCCCAGTTGGAAAGTGTATACAAAACCAATGGGAGCTGTTGCCAAAAAGTTGAGGTACAAACAAAAGAGGGACAATAGGAGGTCCCCGATTGCAGGTGTTTATGTACAATGTATTGTACGTATTTTAACGTGCAATGTACACTTTAATGGCGACCGCAATTGTTTCACAATAATCTTACGGGTGTTTTTACACACAAAATACCATAATTTGAAAGGATTTTACCAAATAAAACACTTCATGTATTGATTCTATTAACTGCATTTAAATTTCAGGTCTCTTTAATTGAATGTACAAGTGATCCGTGTTTGAACGGAGCAACGTGTGTCAACAGTGTAGGCCAGTACATCTGTATGTGCCATCGTTATTATAAAGGCACCAACTGTGAAACCGCACTTGGTAAGTTGATGTTTGACTTCAATTTGTTTTTTTGTTTTTTTCTTTTCAATAAGAACTAAAAAATCCTGTACCATCTACCGGGCAATCTCCCTAAAAATGTTTTATTCTCTTCGCCGATTGTCTGCTTGTAGTGCCTTGATTGAGACAAAAGTTGGTGTTTTCTAGACCTTGTAATCTGTGTCATCACATTTTTTACAAATACACAGAGCCTGGACTTCCTGCAGGCACAACTTGTACTCAGCTCAATGGAATAAAACATAAAATCTTACATTTTATCAAGATTGCAAAGTTCAATCTTTATCAACTTTTGATATGAAGAAAAGGGGGCACATCTCAAAATTATTTTCACATTCTTAACTTGATGTGGTTACTTCTTGCAAGAACTTTTTATTATTTTAGTGAGAAATTACCTCTTTCTCAAAAACTACGATACTTCAGAGGGAGTCGTTTCTCACAATGTTTTATACTATCAACAGCTCTCCGTTGCTCGTTACCAAGTAAGTTTTTATGCTAATATATATTTTGAGTAATTACCAAACGTGTACAGTGCCTTTAAATACTAAAACATATTTTGAAAAAAATTTGTACATGCATTATTTATTTTACTTTTATTTATTTAATCTTGATTACTGAATTCAGAAAAGTTGCTAGATCAAGGATGACTAATTTCTCAAAAGGGGGAAGAATGTGGCGAGTGTGTGAAGTACCCCCCCCCCCAATTATTCATTTGCGCTTACTTTGATGACGTAGCATACTAGTGATGTATTGTTTACTTGTGGTATAGCTTCTTTTATTGTACAGCGCCATCGCAGCAAAATACAATCCTTTGTTATTTTTCGCGGTTTTTTTCTATTATATTCTGTACGAAGACCCGATGACATCTTGATTTTCTGCTCTTGAGTTTATGCGTTGTTTTTCAAGTTATCACTTTATTCTGTACCCGTATTTTTTGTTCATCATGTAAGTATAATTAAGATTAATCTCAGTTACATTGATGGATAAAATTAATGATCATGCAGTTAGTTGTATCATTTTGAAGGAATAATTTGATAGTTCCGGAGTATATCATCCCATTATATGTTTGTGCCTAACGGCTACCGTACCTATAGATTCAAACATGACGGCCTCTATTTTGGATAAATTTATCAGCCAGTGTGAAGAACAAACTTAAGATTTCATGGATTTTCAATGACTAGGCTCTATACTTTTCAAATGAAAATTAGGTAGTTGTGTGTTTAAAGTCATCGTACACGTTTTGGTAATTGGAGCCTATTGCTTGTTTCAATCCTATATAGTTGTAAATATATACCATAAAACTAACCTGTGAAAATTAATTTTATTTCAAAAGGTGGTTGCGTTTTTGAGATATTGCCGAAAATCTGGAGCGGTTATGTCCATGCAAGAAGAATAATCTGCATTGGAATACACACTCTGAGAAGCGTTACCGTAACGCTTCTTAATATTCAAAATATTTTGGGGATAAAAAGTGATATATTTTTCCATAACCGCAGTCCTTCGAAGTAAAAAGTATCTCAAAATGCATTATACTTTCCAAAGCTGTTGTACTTCTTATCCAAGTAAGTTTTTATTGCCATAATCAGAGTCATTACCAAACGTGTACGATGCCTTTAATCTATACAACTGGAATAGTACATTCGCACACGGGCTATAAAAGTATAATGCAATGTTTAATTAGTTGTGCTGGGCTAACCAGTTGAATAATGAATTGGGGCGCTTATCTGCATTGTGGTCTGGGATACATTATAGAAAATATTCTTTTTTTAAAGATTTTTCGTTTTTACGATGAAAACATTATTGCAATTTAATTCGGCACTGTCGATGACGGTCGTTGACAAGGTTTTTTGAAATTAATTTGGTGCATGCCAGCACCAAATTTGTTTGTGTGCGATCGGCTTTGGCAGTCTGGTGACATGATCAGGGAGCAGGCTGGAGTTTATTTTGTCGTTTTTGTAACCATGATCTGACGATTTCAAGGAATGATCAGCCTTTCCGGACAGGTTAGGATAGAATGACCTAAATTAAGTTGATAAAGTGGCAGTCGAATATCAGCCGAGGAGTAAACAGGCAAAGTGTGGTCATTATTGTTATGAAAAGTAACCGCAAAAAATAGTAAGTGTGGCCTGAGGTTTCGACCCTACATTGTCACGTATACTTCTAGAACTATAACTAACAATACAAGGCTCCCCAGTTTTAGTAGTCACACATTTTGGGCCTCTGTAACGTCAACGTTTTCAAAATGATCATTGATAGTTCAAAATGTTTTGGTCTTTTGCCAGCACTAACTTCAGTTTCCTTTGTACTGTACGTGGTACTACTCGCGTAAGTAAAACTTTCTCAACACACTGTACATGTCATTATACATTTGGCTACTAATTTCATCTCACTGCAAGGCAAAACCTTTTTAAGCCTTCAGAAATGCTCAATTTTGCCTGTTTTTTGTTTGGAGATAGGCGGAAAACCTCCATAGGTAAGAATTCAGTGTAATTTGAACTAAATTAGGGGGGATCAATTGGGGGCATGCTGTGGAAAATTTACCCTAATCCTATACATGACAATCTAGTCCGTTAGCCAGCTACATTTGGCGGTACCACCTCGAGGGACTAATTCTAATATCACTTTTCTTGTTGCAAAATAATCCACAACTTACCATAAACTATGGTAGCCTCTCAAAAAATTAGATTAATACCAGTTTTCGAAAGATATTCGCAGTGAAATCTGAAACCTCTAAGCCTCTTCCGTTGTTACGGCTGTTTAGATAGCAACACGTTTTAAGCCCATGTAGTTGCACAAAGAGTGAATATTTGAGTTGTGCATACTCCAACAGTCGTTGTATTTTGTCACTTGACAAGCATGGCTGCCTGTCAACAATGTTTCTCTGCATCGGAGCATGCTGCTGTACTTTTTCAAATAAAGTCATTAAGAGGGATATATTTGCTGGTAGAGGTGACAATTTGTTGAAAAATGCAGTTGTTATATCGGTTCATTGTAAAGTTTAAAGAAGGTTGTGGTGCAGGTTTGTTCTATAAGTTAGTACATGAGCCAGAGGCTGAAATTTCACATTATTGGTACATGATTTTATGCATTAGGCAGAGTTGTAGTCGAGTCACCTATGTCGAGTCCGATTCCGAGTCATGAGTCACTTGGTTCAAGTCCGAGACCAAGTCACGAGTAACTTGTTTAAAGGGATTGTATACATTCAGTAATTGCATAACCCACTAGAGTTGTAGATATCGTCGCTCATACCACGAAGTGACCTATCTGGCAAATTACAAATTTTTGGATATCATTTTTTATACAAATTATTAATATACTCAATACTGTTAACATTTTCAGCAAGTTTCAGTTTGTTATACGTAATGGTTTCGTAATTACACTAATTAGTATAAACGTTGTATCACTAGATTTGCCATTTTGTAATTTCACGAAGTGACCTATCTAGATATGCCACTTTACCAATGATAAACAGCGTGTGCAGTTCAGGCACATGTGTGACATTTGCGTTTCATGAAGTGACCTATCTGGAAGCATAGTATTTTGACGGTCTTTATATGCATTGGTTTGTACACAGCTCTCTTTTCATTTTCACGAAGTGACTGATGTGTTTAGGAATTAATCACTAATTAAACTAGCGGCAGGAATGAAAACACATTGACAATTCTGTACAAATAAAGCAGTCAGCTTTATTTTTGCCAAACAAATATAAGATAAAAATAGTCAGCAGACCCCGAAACAGCAGTTTTTTTATACTGTGGACGAGATAGGTC
Organism: Plazaster borealis; assembly: GCA_021014325.1. NCBI lineage: Eukaryota > Metazoa > Echinodermata > Asteroidea > Forcipulatida > Labidiasteridae > Plazaster > Plazaster borealis. Next base: position 66,291 of record JAJGQC010000442.1, read on the forward strand.
ACTTCGTGGTACGAGCAACGATATATACCATACAACTATATGTGAACATTTCATTTCAAAAGGTGGTACCGTTTTTAAGATATGGCAAAAAATCTGGAGCGGTTATGTCCACGCAGGAAGAATAATCTGCAATTGCATTTCTCTGTTGTCTCACTTACATGGTGGTTAAGTAACCGTGAAGTTGCTTTCCCAGGGACACACAGTATCTCCAAGGTTAGCAAGGATTGGCCGGTCAGGACCAATCAGGACCGACCATAACAATGACAACGTGGTGAACGGACGCTGACAGACAAATTGAATCACTTATGTTACAGCTTTTCTTTCAACCGGATCATTCAACCCACCTCCGTCCCCTACTCCAACCTTGGTGTTTGGTTCAAGTTTTGGGCTATAAAGCGCACTGACCAATGTGATATAGTGGGCTCTCAGATCTATATAGTAATATGAATAACAGTGACATAAATCACAATGACCAATAAGGATAATAGGCATAACAGTCATATTGATAAAATGCTGAAAAATGTTAGCAATAATTTAAATACATGCCACTATTAAATACCATCAGTGCATATTCACTATTTTAGCAAAGAAATATAGTCCCAACGGCTCAGTCGAGCTTGTCATATCAGTCAGTCAAACAATACGATTGTCACTTTGCATCTGCCATAAAATATTATGGGCCTGTTTTTGTATGGGATTAGGTCTCACATTGCCTCATTTGGTAATATTTACCACTAATTGTTTTTACTGACTACAGCAGAAACTGTAAGCATGCTGGGCTAACCAGTTGAATAATGAATTGGGGCGCTTATCTGCATTGTGGTCTGGGATACATTATAGAAAATATTCTTTTTTTAAAGATTTTTCGTTTTTACGATGAAAACATTATTGCAATTTAATTCGGCACTGTCGATGACGGTCGTTGACAAGGTTTTTTGAAATTAATTTGGTGCATGCCAGCACCAAATTTGTTTGTGTGCGATCGGCTTCGGCAGTCTGGTGACATGATCAGGGAGCAGGCTGGAGTTTATTTTGTCGTTTTTGTAACCATGATCTGACGATTTCAAGGAATGATCAGCCTTTCCGGACAGGTTAGGATAGAATGACCTAAATTAAGTAGATAAAGTGGCAGTCGAATATCAGCCGAGGAGTAAACAGGCAAAGTGTGGTCATTATTGTTATGAAAAGTAACCGCAAAAAATAGTAAGTGTGGCCTGAGGTTTCGACCCTACATTGTCACGTATACTTCTAGAACTATAACTAACATTACAAGGCTCCCCAGTTTTAGTAGTCACACATTTTGGGCCTCTGTAACGTCAACGTTTTCAAAATGGTCATTGATAGTTCAAAATGTTTTGGCCTTTTGCCAGCACTAACTTCAGTTTCCTTTGTACTGTACGTGGTACTACTCGCGTAAGTAAAACTTTCTCAACACACTGTACATGTCATTATACATTTGGCTACTAGTTTCATCTCACTGCAAGGCAAAACCTTTTTAAGCCTTCAGAAATGCTCAATTTTGCCTGTTTTCTGTTTGGAGATAGGCGGAAAACCTCCATTGGTAAGAATTCAGTGTAATTTGAACTAAATTAGGGGGGATCAATTGGGGGCATGCTGTGGAAAATTTACCCTAATGACTATACATGACAATCTAGTCTGTTAGCCAGCTACATTTGGCGGTACCACCTCGAGTGACTAATTCTAATATCACTTTTCTTGTTGCAAAATAATCCACAACTTACCATAAACTATGGTAGCCTCTCAAAAAATTAGATTAATACCAGTTTTCGAAAGATATTCGCAGTGAAATCTGAAACCTCTAAGCCTCTTCCGTTGTTACGGCTTTTTAGATAGCAACACGTTTTAAGCCCATGTATTTGCACAAAGAGTGAATATTTGAGTTGTGCATACTCATACAGTCGTTGTATTTTGTCACTTGACAAGCGTGGCTGCCTGTCAACAATGTTTCTCTGCGTCGGAGCATGCTGCTGTACTTTTTCAAATAAAGTCATTAAGAGGGATGTATTTGCTGGTAGAGGTGACAATTTGTTGAAAAATGCAGTTGTTATATCGGTTCATTGTAAAGTTTAAAGAAGGTTGTGGTGCAGGTTTGTTCTATAAGTTAGTACATGAGCCAGAGGCTGAAATTTCACATTATTGGTACATGATTTTATGCATTAGGCAGAGTTGTAGTCGAGTCACCTATGTCGAGTCCGATTCCGAGTCATGAGTCACTTGGTTCAAGTCCGAGACCAAGTCACGAGTAACTTGTTTAAAGGGATTGTATACATTCAGTAATTGGAACCCACTGTTTGTTTCATAGTTGTAGATATCGTCGCTCATACCACGAAGTGACCTATCTGGCAAAAATTACAAATTTTTGGATATCATTTTTTATACAAATTATTAATATACTCAATACTGTTAACGTTTTCAGCAAGTTTCAGTTTGTTATACGTAATGGTTTCGTAATTACACTAATTAGTATAAACGTTGTATCACTAGATTTGCCATTTTGTAAATTCACGAAGTGACATATCTAGATATGCCACTTTACCAATGATAAACAACGTGTGCAGTTCAGGCACATGTGTGACATTTGCGTTTCATGAAGTGACCTATCTGGAAGCATAGTATTTTGACGGTCTTTATATGCAATGGTTTGTACACAGCGCTCTTTTCATTTTCACGAAGTGACTGATGTGTTTAGGAATTAATCACTAATTAAACTAGCGGCAGGAATGAAAACACATTGACAATTTTGTACAAATAAAGCAGTCAGCTTTATTTTTGCCAAACAAATATAAGATAAAAATAGTCAGCAGACCCCGAAACAGCAGTTTGAAAAATAGTGCAAATTCAGTCGTGATTTTCTCCAGACACGTTGTTTTTTATACTGTGGACGAGATAGGTCACTTCGTGGTACGAGCAACGATATATACCATACAACTATATGTGAACATTTCATTTCAAAAGGTGGTACCGTTTTTAAGATATGGCAAAAAATCTGGAGCGATTATGTCCACGCAGGAAGAATAATCTGCAATTGCATTTCTCTGTTGTCTCACTTACATGGTGGTTAACTAACCGTGAAATTGCTTTCCCAGGGACACACAGTATCTCCAAGGTTAGCAAGGATTGGCCGGTCAGGACCAATCAGGACCGACCATAACAATGACAACGTGGCGAACGGACGCTGACAGACAAATTGAATCACTTATGTTACAGCTTTTCTTTCAACCGGATCATTCAACCCACCTCCGTCCCCTACTCCAACCTTGGTGTTTGGTTCAGGTTTTGGGCTATAAAGCGCACTGACCAATGTGATATAGTGGGCTCTCAGATCTATATAGTAATATGAATAACAGTGACATAAATCACAATGACCAATAAGGATAATAGGCATAACAGTCATATTGATAAAATGCTGAAAAATGTTAGCAATAATTTAAATACATGCTACTATTAAATACCATCAGTGCTTATTCACTATGTTAGCAAAGAAATATAGTCCCAACGGCTCAGTCTAGCTTGTCATATCAGTCAGTCAAACAATACGATTGTCACTTTGCATCTGCCATAAAATATTATGGGCCTGTTTTTGTATGGGATTAGGTCTCACATTGCCTCATTTGGTAATATTTACCACTAATTGTTTTTACTGACTACAGCAGAAACTGTAAGCATGCTTTTAGCACCCGTCAGTTCAGATGGGGCTAATATTCTGACCGGTGGTTCAACCGGTGGAAATTTTAATTGCATGCAAGGTTGTAAAGATACTTTGTAAGGATTTGATCAGCCCGGGCCGTTGGTTGCTCGTGTTTTATGTGGGCCGCTCGTTGCGTGAGGGCGGCTCGTTGCCAGTGGTTTTATGTGGGATGCTTGTTGCCTGGGTACGTCTGTTTGTCATGTTGTTGTGGACCAGGGGTCGATTTCACAAAACTCTTCCTAACTTAGGACTAGTTCTCGGCAATGCCAAGAGATAGGACTGGTCTTAAGTTAAGACCAGTTACTGGTCCTAACTTAAGACTAGTCCTATCTCTTAGCATTGCCTAGGACTACTCCTAAGTTAGGAAGAGTTTTGTGAAATCGACCCCAGGTCTGTTTTGTCATGGTGGGCAAGCCTGCCCTTGTTTGTTTGTACATATATAAATCAATACCTTGAGGCAAACATGAATTGCCCAATTTCTTGGTATTACATTGTTTTGGGCAAATTGCCTGCCTTTGGCTATTTAATTGATAAACGTCAGACAAGTCCGTTGTGTTTATATTTTGATTTTGGGTTGAACAAAGAAAAATTGACAAGAGCGGGATTTGAACCAACGACCTCCGGTTTAGCGTGCCAGCGCTCTACCAACTGAGCTATCTAGCCCTATGTTGGCGGTCTCCCTATTTTGTAAATATCTTTGTTCGGGGGGTGTTTATATTTTGCATTATCAGTGTATAATTAACTGACTACTTATTACTGAACATAAAATTTATGTTTGTGTTTTTTTCTTTCTTTTTGACTCGGCAGTCTTTTGGTGACCAGTTTGCTTTTAGTAGCATTTAGTTCCAGAGAGACTTCTTTACATCATGTTTCCAGCTATTTGTCTTTTGATGTTCAGTGGAGTTGAAATCTTATTTGTAAACATGCAGGTAAGTTTATTTTATATTTTTTTCTGTCTAAAGGCGAAGTAAAAAAATAACATGTATAGCGTTCCCGCCCGGTTCCTTTTTGGGGCCGCATGGATTAAACCTTTATTTTTACCAATTCCAAATGAGATTTAAAAACCATAAAATGTCAACTGATACAGCAGAAAATTAAATACTTGCAAGTCAGAACTTAGCCTGTGCCTGTTACAGGTTAAAAACAGATTGTGAAAGTGAGCTACAGCAGGGTTTTTAATACTGAACCAACTATTAAATAAAACCACTGTAAACATGTTCAATGTCTTGTCTTACATGTTTCTCTCTTTATTGTGTGTTGAACAGTGACAAAAACCAATGGTTGTTTGAAATTTTAAAGGGAATGGCGGCCGGCTTGAAAATCAAATATAAAAAAAGCCCCTCCCGCTTCCCTTTTTTCAGGGACTCGGACCCTAAACACGTTTAATTTTTCACTCGGCCTAATTTTCAGTCAATATTTATTTAAACTATTCTGATGTGTTTCTTTAAAGGCATTCAGGATTGGTAAGGATGAAATACATCATTGTTTATTTTTAATCTGAATTCTAAAGCTCACTGATAAGAGGTTCATGGAAGAACCATTTTTTCTGTGAAATAGCGAGTCATACTCAAGAAAACTGTATCTGAAAATCTTTCAAATTAAAGCTACAGCTGATTTCAGTTGTTAAAACCAATTACATGCTGAAAATTGTGCATTGGTTTCACTACTTTCTCGTGACTCCCACAATGGATTGAGCCCAAATTTTCACAGGTTTGTTATTGCATGTATATGGTTGATCTTATTATAAATATAACTTCTTTTTTTTCTTTTTTTTTTTCTTTTTCTTTTTCATCTTAAAGCGCATAGAGACTTCTCTGTGAATGTGATATGCGCTATACAAGAATGGTTCATTATTCAACCAGTGAATGCTGAACTGTTGACCCCTTTAGGCTGTTGAATGCTGATGTGACAGATCGTCCATTTTCAAACGAAATTGAATTAATTTCTTTTTAAATCGGCAGGGGGAACCTGCGTAAAATGGAGGCTAGAATTGGGATGAAAGTATATAATAGACCTCTTGCAATGACCTGTCATTGCTGAGGTCAAACAATGGAAATGTGAAGTAACCATAAATAGTGAACTTGCGGGTACAACAACATGTAAAATCTCTTTTGGGAGCTAGGAGTGTTGGCTCTGAAAAGAGCCAGTTTTGACATTTCAAACAGTATACTCTGCCCGTCTTCAGGAGATTTACTGTTCGAAACGTTGAGACCAAAACTGTCTCTTTTCAGAGCCAACACTCCTCCAAAAAGAGATTTTACACAAGGTTGTACCCGCAAGTTTACTTCCTATTGTCCACACCATACAAAGCTTCAAATCACTTCAATGGTACTATCTTTTTGTACTATTGCACGCTAGACTGCCACAAGCTCACACATGTCATACACAGCTGTACATAATGTGCAAGCTAGACCATAGCATTATGTGGACACAGGCGCTGTACACAGCAGCTTACAGGCTCTTGTTTTTATAATTAGAGTGGAAATAGTAGAAAGGTCTACATTATTCTGAAAATGTTGTTTTTCTGCTCAAAATTTTTAAGATTTACTTGATGGGTGTTGCATTCATGCAACGGAGAGAATATTTTAATTCGTTGAAAGATGGCTTGTTCAATTCAACTCGGTTTGGTTGTACTACAAATCCAACAATCATTAACAAGCATGTGATTTGTCAGGATTTTTCACCTTCAGACTTTCTTGAAAGAGGCAAACTTGCCACCACAGAGATGAAAAGACTTTCCTTTCTTGTAACCTTACCAGACCTTCAGATACAGTATGTAGTTTGTAAATGAAAACAACTAAGTAGGATAGTTTAACAGGATCACAAACTTCCATTTTCAAACAATTGTCACTTTGGCAAACCCCCCCCCCCCACCCCCACTGTGTCACCTGGGCCTTGTGCCTTCTCTTGCCCCCCCCCCCCCGCCCCCCCTCCCGCTCCACCACCGCCTCATTGTGTAAAGGGAAAGGTATAATAAGCATGACTATCTATGTTTTGATAATTAATTAGGGTAGTTTATTAAGGATTGGAGATTGTACTTGTATGAGCCTCAACCCTTTCGATAAGGTCATTAATTGAAATTTCACATCCATATGGATCAAAAGAGCATTGTATGAAACATGCGGATCAATATGTATAGTTTTGGAGAATAAGATAATTTTGCTCAACAAATTGGAGAATGAGAATGAAGCCTTTCAGGCATCTGAAAGCACATAATTCTATTCAACAACGGTGTTTTTTCTTTTATTATTTTCTTGCAATGTTGATGACCAATTTAGCCCAAATTTTCAGAGGTTTGTTTTTTCATGCATATGTTGGGATACACCAAGTAAAGATACTGGTCTTTGACAATTCCAAAAAGTATACCATGCCTTTAAGGGATTTTGTGGATGTCCATGGGTGCTTATTTTAAATGCAATATTCAAAATAAGCAAAGGTAGTTTTTGTGGCCTTCAAATTTATTTCTCAATTTTGACTACTTTGTGTGCGTGCGTTCAGTGTGGTGTGCGTGCATGGTGGGTTGTGATGTGTGCGTGCGTGCGTGCAAATTATAACCTGAGAAGGACTCAAATGACAATTCAAAACTTGGCGTGTGGATTGGTCCTGGTATCCCCCCAACCCCAGAGGTCCGCGTTGTTGGACCCTAGGCCAATTGTCAAGGTCATTATGGCTAAAACAAAAGAAATGTTGTCTGAGCAAACTCGAGAAGTACTTGTCATATCAACTCCAAACTTGGTTTGTGGATTGGTCTCGGGATCCTTAAGAAGCCTACTGTTTTTGGACTCCTGGATTAATTGTCAAGGTCATTATGGCTAAAACAAAGACATTTTGCTTGTGCGATAACTCTAGAAGGACTTGGCATATTATTAGAAGGTCCAAGTGATATTTTCAGAAAGACTTGGCATAGGCCTATAACTCTAAACTGGCGTTTGGATTGGTTTTAGGATTTAGAAGCCAATTTATCCAAGCCAATAACAATCTAACATACAACTACTCTTGTGCAACTTACTATGGCATTGCACTCTTTTTCTCTGTTTCATTTCACATGTTAATTGTTCCAAATGGTTAACTATGTTTCTTTCATGAGTTTCCAGCACAGACCACCTTTATTGTTCTTTCATTCCCCACAGGCTGTCATTCATTTCAACTGACTTGTTTGTTGTATGTTCTGATTACATTAAACTCAATACACGAAAATATATGGAATATCAAGGTGCAATTTGGTTTGTAGATTGGACTTGGCCTTACAATGCAGAAGTCAAGGGTCAAAATTTATTCCCCCACAGAACTAGTCAGTACAATCTCTGGTTAAGTTGCAGTTGGTACTGAAACATTTATTAATGAGTTTTCATCTTTGTTCATTACAGGTTGGGAGAAACGTTTAGCGGAGTGCAGACAAAACCTGATGCAGTGGCCTCCTACTCTGAAACGCTCTGATCCTCAACGAGACAAAGAATCTGTTGTAGCCTTGGAACAATCAACATGTGATGGAAACAAGCAGATGATTATAACCATAGACAAGAGTGATTACTTCTACACTGAGACTCTGGACGAGATGAAGTAACCTTATCAACAGCACAACAACCGTCCTAACTTTGATTTAAGTAAACAGTTAAGAGCTAATATTTTGCTATGTCTTTGAAGATGATGAACAAGACTGAACGACGTGAAACAAACTCTTTGAAAAATACATTTTCTTATAGATGTAAAATTAAAATTTTTTTTAAAGTTCTTTATTCATGCAAATCAATTGAAGTCGACAACGAAGACAGTGATCTAAGGATACCCAGCGAGTCAAGTAAAGCACTACAGCAATTTATTCTCCTCTTTAATTTTTTGTTTAAAGTGTCAGGAAGTGTCAACATTCAAAACTACTACTTTTGCTCGTGCAAAGTTGGCTATCATTTTAATTTTGACAAGCAAATATCTGGAGTCTTCATGAATGTGTTTCAGTAACAATATTGTTTTAAACTTGTCTTAACTAATTCATAAGAAAAGATTTATCTGTAAGAGAATAAAATTGTGAATAAAGTGTTATTATAGTGTTATTAGAAATTCCACTTGGTTGATTTGCTCTAACCTCAACTGTTGGCTGATTACTTGAGTTTTCTTTAAGTATTTTACCATCATATTTTCCCACAAGGCAGCAAATTTGGTGTGTGTAGGTTTTACGCAAGTTTCAGTGCGCAAAATACGATGCTAAAAGCGCATAATACGTACACACCCAATTGCATTGTTTAAATACATGGTGGCCATGTTTGCCCACGATGCAACATAAATTGGGTGTGTATTATTTTTACGAAATGTTTCAATGCGCTAAAATACTTTGCTGAAAGTGTGTAATACACACCCAATTGCATTGTTGGAAAACATGGTGACCTGAGGGTCCATCTTATCCCGGTGGAACCCCCCCCCCCTCCCAACCTGTAGAAACTGACCCCCTAGGTTGGTTTCTACAGGGTGGGGGTGGGTTCCACAGGGATAAGACGGGCAATACATTCTTTGGGGGAGATGGGGGACACGCGTTGGGGTAGGTGTCGCATAAAGACACAACATACAGAGATGGGTAGGCTACATTTTTTTTAATTTTTTTTTTTTTAAAATGACAAAAAAAGAAGAATCAGAGCTGTGATATGATCAGTGGTAAACTTCAATGTTGTAATGTCTTACAAGACCTAACGAGCTAGACGCAATTTTTGCGCTTTGTCTTAGATGAAGAAGTGCTGCCCCCACCGGCGTAAATATTCATGGATATTCCCCTGGAATGGTGAAATACAATCTCTCGACTATCTGGAAAAGAGTGTGGGATTCCATAAGTTAGTTTATCCCCTGGTATATGTCTAGTATTACCGTAATATTATACTGTCCTAAGGGGACTGAGGTGTAATTAAGGGATAATTATCTCCCAAAACCTCAAATTATTTATTCTACCAAGAGGGCGCTGTCTTCAAATTCGTTTAATTATTTTTTTCTACCAAGAGAGGGCGCTGTGTTCCGAGAAGTTGTGCATGTGCACTGCTGTACTGCACAATCTTCCTTAATAAATGTCGTCTGCTCACAATGGTTTCAAATAATGTTTTCATCGAAAAAACATCGGTAAGTAAAGATTTGTTTGTTTAGTTTGTTGATTAGTTCATCTGGAAGAAGCTTTTAGATTATTGATGTGTATCTAGATGCCGTGGGGCACAGTTTTAGCTCTTTTTTTGTTAGTAATACTTTCACCAGTGCTACTTTCGTATCCGTGGCGTATGTTATGTAGGCCTACTGTGCGGAAATTACGGACGAACTACAGTCGCACTCGCAACTCGCATCGTGATACTGAGTGATAAAGTCATTAATACTAGTACTACTAGTACTATAGTTTAGCCCCAGGCCCAGGGACCAGGAGGATCACGATTCATAGCAACTTAGCATGGTGAAGCTTAATTAATTGTAAACTGATGATCACATAAAATTACAGTTTAAAAACTGATAATGATATGACAATAATTGTCGATATTGTCGATATTGTTGACGTTGACTGAGAGTGACTCAGTGAGTGATTGCAATTGACACTCACACTAACAGTAACACTCAGTAGAGTAACACAGTTCTACAAGTACTATCACAGTCACTTTCCTATTATTTAACTATGAAGACCCCTTTGCCTGACATCAAACATTGAAAGTGTGCACCTTTGTGTACGCACCACGCACAACTCCTGCTAATGACATAGTTGCGGTAACGTAACCCTCCTCCAGACGGCAAAGCCGGAGGGTTACCAGCCAAGCTCGAACGGCAAACGGCAATCTGGTCCAACACGTGCAATTTCGACAGCTAGTCACCAGATTTGCTCCATTTTTACCACTTTTGAAAATCATGACACAAATTCTAGGAACACGAACTTGATCCTCAATGTCTAATGAATCCTTCCATATCACTCAAAACACCATTGAGGAAATATTTTGAAGAAAAAGGACAAAAACTTACCAGATCCCCGAGCGAAAGAGCGACCGCGGCTGCACAGTTGCCGGAATGCACAATGCACCACACGCAGCGCTGAGACCATTGACCCCGTTGACCTGCACACACAGCTCAGATTCAAATTCTCAACCTGGGACATGTTTGACTCTTTCGCTACTAATGACAAAGATTAAAGTCTTACTTTTTTTTTACCTCCATGGCTCAATGAGACGCTGTTTGTTTTGAGCTTGATGTCATATGCAAGGGTATATAAAAAATATGTAGGCCTACAGAGTAAGTTACGTGAATCTGAGTATTAGGAAGTGAAAATATGGGCAAGAGTTTAGCAGCCCCTACCTTCAATGGGCTACTGTGTCTCAGTTTAATCATGGAGGAAGGAAAAGTTGTAGAAGTCTAAGTTTTAAAAATGCTGTCAAACTCGAACCGCCCCCAGGATGTAACCCCCTCTACTACCAGCCTGTACTCCAATCCCAAACAGGCACACCACTTTTCTGTCAAACTTGAACCGCCCCCAAGATGTAACCCCCTCTACTACCAGCCTGTACTCCAATCCCAAACAGGCACACCACTTTTCTGTCAAACTTGAACCCCCCCCCCCAAGATGTAACCCCCTCTACTACCAGCCTGTACTCTGATCCCAAATAAGCACCCCACTTTTCTGTCAAACTTGAACCGCCCCCAGGATGTAACCCCCTCTACTACCAGCCTGTACTCCAATCCCAAACAAGCACACCACTTTTCTGTCAAACTTGAACCGCCCCCAAGATGTAACCCCCTCTACTACCAGCCTGTACTCCAATCCCAAACAGGCACACCACTTTTCTGTCAAACTTGAACCGCCCCCAAGATGTAACCCCCTCTACTACCAGCCTGTACTCCAATCCCAAACAGGCACCCCACTTTTCTGTCAAACTTGAACCGCCCCCAAGATGTAACCCCCTCTACTATCAGCCTGTACTCCGATCCCAAACAAGCACCCCACATTTCTATCAGTCTTGAACCGGCTCCAGGATGTAACCCCTCTACTACCAGCCTGTACTCCGATCCCAAACAAGCACCCCACTTTTCTGTCAATCTTGAACCGCCCCCAAGATGTAACCCCCTCTACTATCAGCCTGTACTCCAATCCCAAACAGGCACACCACTTTTCTGTAAAACTTGAACCGCCCCCAGGATGTAACCCCCTCTACTACCAGCCTGTACTCCGATCCCAAACAAGCACCCCACTTTTCTGTCAATCTTGAACCACCCCAATACATTTAAAAGATTGATATGGATCTGAATTCAAGTTTGTCTATTTTTCAGTTTTTTGTTAATTATATTGAAAATTGCACTTTTTCTGTCAAACTTGAACCGCCCCCAAGATGTAACCCCCTCTACTATCAGCCTGTACTCAGATCCCAAACAAGCACCCCACATTTCTATCAGACATGAACCGCCTCCAGGATGTAACCCCCTCTACTACCAGCCTGTACTCCGATCCCAAACAAGCACCCCACTTTTCTGTCAAACTTGAACCGCCCCCAAGATGTAACCCCCTCTACTACCAGCCTGTACTCCGATCCCAAACAAGCACCCCACTTTTCTGTCAATCTTGAACCACCCCCAATAAATTTAGATTTGGATCTGAATTAAAGTTTGTCTATTTCTCAGTTTTTTTATTTATATTGAAAATTGCACTTTTTCTGTCAAACTTGAACCGCCCCCAAGATGTAACCCCCTCTACTATCAGCCTGTACTCCGATCCCAAACAAGCACCCCACATTGCTATCAGTCTTGAACCGCCTCCAGGATGTAACCCCTCTACTACCAGCCTGTACTCCGATCCCAAACAAGCACCCCACTTTTCTGTCAATCTTGAACCACCCCCAAGATGACACCCTCTACTACCAGCCTGTACTCCGATCCCAAACAAGCACCCCACTTTTCTGTCAATCTTGAACCACCCCAATAAATTTAGAAGATTGATATGGATCTGAATTAAAGTTTGTCTATTTCTCAGTTTTTTTTAAATTATATTGAAAATTGCACTTTTTCTGTCAAACTTGAACCGCCCCCAAGATGTAACCCCCTCTACTATCAGCCTGTACTCCAATCCCAAACAAGCACCCCACTTTTCTGTCAATCTTGAACCGCCCCCAAGATGTAACCCCCTCTACCATCAGCCTGTACTCCAATCCCAAACAAGCACCCCACTTTTCTGTCAATCTTGAACCGCCCCCAAGATGTAACCCCCTCTACCATCAGCCTGTACTCCAATCCCAAACAGGCACGCCACTTTTCTGTCAAACTTGAACCGCCCCCAAGATGTTACCCCCTCTACTACCAGTCTGTACTCCGATCCCAAACAAGCACCCCACTTTTCTGTCAATCTTGAACCACCCCCAATAAATTTAGATTTGGATCTGAATTAAAGTTTGTCTATTTCTCAGTTTGTTTTATTTATATTGAAAATTGCATTTTTTCTGTCAAACTTGAACCGCCCCCAAGATTTAACCCCCTCTACTATTAGCCTGTTCTCCGATCCCAAACAAGCACCCCAGATTTCTATCAGTCTTAAACCGCCTCCAGGATGACTACTTAAAAAGTATATTCTGCTGATTTTAAACTCAATATATAATGCTAACCTTTGTTTGTCTTAAGGTGATGGCCTCTCATCCATCAACTTCTGTTATGTGGCTGCTTCAGATCTGTAGCTCAGATGATGTCTCTTAGCAAGTAGGAGGATCTGTAAACCTGATTTTGATGATTCTTGCATCTCATGTAACACCTAACTTACCGTGAAGGATGTACTAGATTTGCTAATTGATCCTTGAAGGTAAACATCAAGATTCAAGATAAATAAAGTGTGTATTGTTTTTATTCTTTTGTTTTACCTCTGGAAACTTGTTTTCATTTGAAAATGTTTGTCTAATTTAAATAAAACAATTTGTCAATATTTCGCCGCAAATTCATACAAGGCCTTCTTTGGACCTGCAGCTCGGATGATGTAACTAAATATGCTCCTGTGTTTGTGATCCTTGAAGGTAAAATTCAAGATAAAGAAAATTTTGGGATTTCTTCTTCTTCTTCTCTGCTTCTTTTTCTTTAGAAATATTTGTTTTTAAATAACAACAATTCCGATACCTCATTATTTCTCAGCAATTTGGTGCAAGGAACTTTGATGAAATGCAGCTTGGATGATGTCACTTACCCAAGGAGGATGTGCTCTGTCACCCCGATTTTGATGATTCATGCTTTTTGTGACATCTGCCTTATACCATGAGGGATGTACTAGATTTGCTACTGTTATCCTTAAAGGTAAAATTTAAAGATTAACAAAGTGTGGACTTTTAAACTTTGTTTTCCTCTGGAAATACCCTTTTCTTTTAAATAATTTCTTTGAAAATATTACTTTTCAAATGCAATTTAAAAAGCAATTTCAAAACCTCATTACTTCACATCAAATTGAAGCAAGATGCAATTAGGACCTGCGGCTTGGATGATGTCACTTGGCCAAGGAGGAGGAACTCTGCCATTCTGATGTTGATGATTCTTGCTTTTTGTGACACCTGCCTTACCATGAGGGATGTACTAGATTTGCTACTTGGATCCTTGAAGGTAAACATCAAGATTAAAGAGAAATACAGTGTGTACTGTTTTTCTTCTTTAGTTTACCCCTGGAATATTTTTTTTGAAAATGTTTGTTTTTGTATGAAACCAATTTCTCATAATTTCACAGCAAATTGATACAAGGCACTCTGCAGACCTGAAACTTGGATGATGTCACTAAGCCAAAGAGTAGGTGCTCTGTTAACCTGATGTTGATTCTTGCTTCTTGTGACACCTGCCTCACCACGAGAGATAAACTACATATGCTTTTTCTGCTCTGGAAAAACCTTTTAAATTGCAAACATTAGATTCTTGAATGAAAACAATTCCAATACCTCATTATTTTACAGCAATTTGGTGCAAAGAGCTTGATGTTGAGGATTCTTGCTTCTTGCCCCGAGAAACCATTTTAATTGAAAATATTTTATTTCTAAATTAAAACTATTCCAATGCCTCATTATTTCACAGCTATTTGGTGCAAGGAGCTTTGATGAAATGCAGCTTGGATGATGTCACTTACCCAAGGAGGATGTGCTCTGTCAACCTGATGTTGAGGATTCCTGCTATTTGTGAATCCTGCCTTACCATGAGGGATGTACAAGATTTGGTGCTGTAATCCTTGAAGGAAAAAAATCAAATAAATAAAGTGTGGGGTTTTCATTGTTTTTGTGTGTTTTTCTTACCTGTATACTTTCCTTTTCATTTGGAAAATATTCAGGTTTTTCTGAAAGTATTTTTCTCTGTCAACCTGATAGATGATTCTTGCTTCTTGTGACATCTGCCTTACCATGAGGGATGTACTACATATGCTTTTTTCTGCTCTGGAAAAACCCTTTTAACCCTTTCAGCCCCAATGGCGACTTTAGTCGACTGTGCACTATACCCTGCTTGAGCCCCAATGGCGACTATAGTCGCCCAAGATAACACACAAAAAAGCACTCAAGCCTGAGCACAAAGGCCATTTGTTAAAAAGCTGTAGTTTTGTCCATGTTCACCTTCCATACCCAAGCTTACCATCATTGGAAAGAGAAAGATCGGATCTTTCCAATGGTGGTTAAATATAATAGGGTTGCTATTATGCAATCACTTCAAATTGGAGTGGAAAGATCCGAAATGACAAACACCTACAGAGCGCCATATGGTTGTGTGCAAAAAGTGTTTGGGTTTACAGAACACACTTGGGAAACAAAGACCAAGAACTTGGACAATTATTGGCTGATTTCAATGATTTTTAAATTATATGAAGGAAATTCAATGGGAAGGACAATTTTTATTACTTATTATGCTCTAAAATGAAATCTTCAAGGTAATAATATCGTTTGTAAAATCGAACTTTGAACACAAGCTTCCTGTTGTGTGACAATGTGTGCTTCACGCTTGAGTGGTCAAACAACGTGGGCCACAGCAGTTGTTTATGTCAAAAGAACTTGGGGCTGAAAGGGTTAAACTGCAAATATTTCAAATGAAAACAATTCCAATACCTCACTATTTTACAGCAATTTGGTGCAAGGAACTTTGATCAAATGCAGCTTGGATGATGTCACTTTCCCAAGGAGGAGGTGCTCTGTCAAACCGATTTTGATGATTCTTGCATCCCATCTGACACCTGCATTACTGTGAGGGATGTACTAGATTTGCTACTTTGATCCTTGAAGGTAAACATCAAGATTAATAAAGTGTGGAATTGTCCCCCCCCCCCCTGAGAAACCATTTGAATTGAAAATATCAGATTTCTAAATTAAAACAAGTCCATGCAATACCTCATTATTTCACAGCAATTTGGTGCAAGGAGCTTTAAAGAAATGCAGCTTGGCAGATGTCACTTACCCAAGGAGGAGGTGCTCTGTCGTTTTGATGTTGAGGATTCTTGCTTCTTGTGACACCTGCCTTACAATGAGGGATGTACTAAATTTGCTGCTGTAATCCTTGAAGGTAAAACTCAAGGTAAATAAAGTGTTTGGATTCATTGTTTTTGAAGTGGTTTTTCTTTTTTTTAGCTCTGTATACTTTCTTTTCATTTGGAAAATATTGGTCTTTTTATAAAACTATTTCCTCATAATTTCACAGCAACTTGATACAAAGCCTGCAGCTTGGATGATGTCACTTACCCAAGGAGTAGGTGTTCTGTTAACCTGATGTTAAGGAGTCTTGCTTCTTGTGACACCTGCAATACCATGAGGGATGTACTTGATTTGCCTTTTTTTTGCTTTGGAAAAAACCCTTAAATTGCAAATATTTGATTTTTAAATGAAAACAATTCCAATAGCTCATTATTTCACAGCAGTTTGGCGCAAGGAGCTTGCAAAGAGATTATTGATTATTATCCATCACAGAGACTCCTAATTTTAAGATCGACATCTACAAGAATGACAGATTGATCTACACAGTCTCCTCCATCTTCTAAGCAAACCTGGAGCAAATAAAACTTGATCGCTCTTCAGAGGGTCGGTAGAGGATTTTCCAAATTTGTTTTCCCAAACGTTTTTTGTTTTTGTTTTTTTGCCTCTCCCAGGTAAATTTGAGAATGGTACGACTTTGCACCTTTTTGTGACACCTGCCTGACCATAAAGGATGTACTAGATTTGCGGCTGTAATACTTAAAGGTAAAATACGAAACCAAGATCATTTGAAAAATGTTGTCTTTTTATGAAACAAGAAAAAACCCCAGTTCCTCATTAACTCGCAGTAAATTAATAGAAGGGGCTTTGCAGACCTGCAGCTTTGATGATGTCACTTAGCGAAGGATGTACTAGATTTGCTGTAATCCTTGAAGGTAAAATTCAAGATAAACTAGACATGATTGCATTTTTGCACAAATGCCGAGCTGTTTCGCCAATAACATTTTCAAATTACCCAAATGAATATGAAAGTCTTTTTGTATTCAAAGCAGTTATGACGTATCAAGCCTGTTTAAAAAAAATTAAGATTATACAATGTTCAGTTAGCAATTTATGACTTAAATTTAAAAAAAATAAAAAAATAAAAAAAATCATAAATAATCATATGATGGTGTCATCATAACGTCATGTAAAAATTTACAAGAACTTGCCAATATCAAACAACCTACCAAGTTTCAATATGATCGCACTAATACTTAGGCAGATATACGACTTCAAAAAGTGCACATTTAATGCCACGTCCTGTGACCCCCAATGTTGTCATTGATCTGAAACTTCAACCATATGATGGCTGCCTGACGATCAACATGCCTCTTAATTTTGATGTGATTACACAAAACTTCTCCACACACATCTTCAAAAAGTCCATTTAAAAAAAGTTTTCAACCTGCCCCTAGAGGGCGCTCTTGTGTATCGTGACATCATAGGTATTTTTTTTAACTGCACGCCCTTGCCGGACACTAACATCGTCGAAAGCATTTTCATAACATTTAGCACTTTTGAATTATAAAGGCACGTCCGGTTTCGACCGGAAGTAGAGGTCAGTACGCACACTGAATAAAATGAAGACCTAATTTATCCCTATACAATCCCGCAAACTGAAACCTAGGGTCTCTTGTGGTTGATTTGATACGGATTTTTGAATATTTAAAATAGAAACCTTTAAAATGACGTCACGTGACAGGTGATGTCGTCATCATGACATCATTGCTTTAGGATCATTATTGCACCAATGCCTTTCACCACTGAAAGTTTTATTGCAATTGCTTATTCGGAACTATGCAAAATGCCACTTAGAACGAATTGTGCGTTATTTCAATGACTTCCTGAAGTCTGAAAAATAAAAATAAAAACTTTAACGAAAACAAGAGCTGTTTCACTGCGCTGCGCTGGAAAATATTGGTATTTTTATAAAACCATTTCCTCATAATTTCACAGCAAATTGATACAAGGCACTCTGCAGACCTGCAGCTTGGATGATGTCACTTACCCAAGGAGGAGGTTCTCTGTTAACCTGATGTAAAGGAGTCTTGCTTATTGTGACACCTGCAATACCATGAGGGAGATTTGCTTTTTTCTGCTTTGGAAAAACCCCTTAAATTGCAAATATTAGATTTTTAAATGAAAACAATTCCAATACCTCATTATTTCACAGCAATTTGGTGCAAGGAGCTTTGATGAAATGCAGCTTGGATGATGTCACTTTCTCAAGGAGGAGGTGCTCTGTCAAACAGATTTTGATGATTCTTGCATCTCATCTGACACCTGCATTACTGTGAGGGATGTACTAGATTTGCTACTTGTACCCTTGAAGGTAAACATCAAGATTAATGAAGTGTGGATTTGTCCCCCCCCCCGAAAAAAACAATTTAATCGAAATTATTAGATTGTTTAATTAAAACAAGTCCATGCAATACCTCAATATTACATAGCTATTTGGTGCAAGGAGCTTTGATTAAATGCAGCTTGGATGATGTCACTTACCCAAGGAGGAGGTGCTCTGTCAACCTGATGTTGATGATTCTTGCTTCTTGTGAAACCTGCCTTACCATGAGGTATGTACTAGACGTGCTACTGGATTCATGATCCTTGAAGCTAAAACTCAAAATTAATCAAGTGTTGTGTAGGTGTTTTTAGCTTTAGTTTTGTTTTTCCCTAAAAGTCATTATTAGTGCAAAATATTGTTGTGTGTAACCAATACCTTATTATTTTACAGCACTGTTTTACAAGACGCTTTGAGGACCTGCAGTTCGGATGATGTCATTTACTCAAGGAGATGCTCCGTCAACCTGATGCAGATCATCCTTTCTTCTTTTGACACCTGCATGCCTTAGAGTGCAGGATGTACTAGATATGCTACTGAGATACTTGCAGGTAAAAATCAAGTGTCTTTTTTTTCTCCTTTTTTCTTGATATTTTTTTGGCCACTGGAAACCAATACATCATGATTTGACACAAATTTCCAAACATTGCTTTTTTGTGCAGCAGCCAAAATGAAACACTATTTCAATGTCTGAAAACAACTAGACCTACAATAGCTTACTTTCCTTAATAGAAAATTAGTTTGCATCTTGCTGTGCTTTTTTCTTGTTTATGTTCATTTGTTTGGCTTTTATCTTTATATTTGTTTTGTTTATGTTCATTTGTTTGGGTTTTATCTTTATATTTTTATTGGGAGACCGCCAACAGTAGGGCTAGATAGCTCAGTTGGTAAAGTGCCGGTGTCATAAGGAAATCTGTCCCCCAGAGATTCTGTCCCCCATATGGGAAATTAACATGGGATGAAAGAGGATGATTCAAAAGAGGGCGCTATCAGAAGAAGTTTGTACACAGTTTGCCGTATGGGGGGGACAGAATCTCTGGGGGACAGAATCTCCTGCCACACTGGCACTTTTATCTGGAGGTCTCCTTGTCCCGCTTTAGTAAATTATTCTTTGTTCAACCCTAAAATATTTAGAATTTACCAAGTCAGTTTCCACTATGGATTATTACTTGATATTTGAAATAAAAAGTCGCATCTCCTTAAGGTGATCCCTCTGCTGCTGCTTCCCAGGTTGTATCATAAATTTTGATGTGATCCCTTGCTAAATGGCAGTTACAGGTTTAATGGTTTCTGACTGGCACCGTAAACAAAGATATTGACAAAATAGGGAGACCCCCAACATACGAGCTAGGTAGTTAAGTTGGTTTAGCACCTGCACATTAATCCGGAGGTCACAGGTTCAAGTCAATAAGCCATTTTGAGATATGGTGGACATGATACTATGACACTATTAGGTTTAGGTAAATTTGTTTGTATACACCAAGACCTAACGGTGCACTCCTATATATTGTCCACCATACCTCAAAAAGGCTAATTTGTTTTTGTTCAACCCTAAATTATTCAATTTAAAAACAATTATTATTATGCAAAAGGCTGTATCAATTCTTCAACTGTTCTGGATCAGGCTCAACTTTCAATTCTCTTAAAAGAGATTACTGATTGTTTTTCCTCCTTTTTCCATCACAGAGACTCCTTACTTTAAGATCAACTCCTACAAGATTGGCAGATTAATCTACACAGTCTCCTCCATCTTCTCAACATACCTGGAGCAAGTAAAAGCTTGATCGCTCTTCAGAGGGTCGGTAGATTTGAGCATGGTATGACAGTGATTATTAACTGCACACTTTTATGTGGTGTTTGCCTCTCCCAGGTAAATTTGAGCATGGTATGACAGTGATTATTAACTGCACACTAACTACTTCCTCCAAGGGTCTTTTATGCCCGTCTGAATGCCATTTCAACAGAAAATGAGTGCTATTTATAAAAGTGAGAACTGACAGGCAGCAAAAAACAAAAACAAAATTCTTAATTCTCAAAAACTTTCACCATGCTTCAAAATTGTCCAATTGTCATGCAGTAAAAAATCACATGATCATTTTCAAACTCGAAAGTCTTTGAAAGGGACTTAATTTATATATATGGAAAATCATACTTGCAATCTATACTTATGTTTCAAAAAGATATGAAATTCCCTTTTTCCTCTTGATAATATTTTTTCAATATTTAGTTGCTAAACAAGTTAAGTCAAGATGCCTTTTGTCTGCAAAGGTTAAGACTAATAAATAGGGGCATTATATTTTGACCCACTGAATTAGCCTTGCTCAAGGCGGTCACAGTTTTCACTCCAAAAAAGACGCGGTATACCCACCCGTATACATGTACACATGTACTGTACACTAGCCCTGTGTGTATCACATCGCACGACGCCCGTACTTCTACTGTGTGCAGGTCATCCGCACTCACAGGAACAAAAGATCTATCCTTAAACATCCGTGAACAAAATCAGAGGATGAAAGATACAAATTTCAAATTGTTTTGATTTTTGTACTACTTGTAGGGGAGTATTTGGTAATGAATTTCCCACCATTCCCATTCACACACATTAGCCGCTGCAGTAAACCGTGCCCCAGTATGAACTATTTAGTAAAACATGACTTCCGCCCTTGACCAATGGGGTCTTGTCTTCCGCGTTCATTATAGTAACGACCCTGGCGAGCTCAAAACAGAACCATCAAGGCATTGATTAGGAGAGTCCAATGTTAGCTCACACCACGCAAGCACTGCGTATACATATGCAGAGACTGCACATAGCTCGGGCGGGTAGCGCAATTGCGCATAGGGAAAACAAACTTTAAAAAAAAAGAAAAAATTAATAAATGAAAATAATACCCCAAAGCCTTGGTCAGGGCTACCACTGTTACTTTTTTTCTTAAGATTCATTGCCCCTCTAGCAACAGAGTATTATAAGGTTATATACCTTCAATCTTTATATTACTCTCTTCCCTTTATTATAAAAAGTGTGATTTCAGAACAAGATCTTTTAGGAAAATTTAAAAGATCTAATGGTAGTTTATTACAATTAAAATATACCATATAAAAATGTGTATGCTGCCATTTGGGACTGTTTAAGAAAACAAATTAAGTAAATTCATATAAAATGCTTATTGCTGCAAACTGGAAAATTAAGTTTCTCTTAAACCATTGTTTCATACGTCTGACCCACTGTCTCAGACATATGACTCATATTTATAGCTTCTATTCTTGACTTATTATAAGTTGTCACACATGCGCGAGTGGAATACGGAAAAAATACAGCGCTTCTGCGTCCCATGTCCAACGAGGCCGAAGGCCAAGTTGGATATGGGACGCAGAAGCGCTATATTTTTCTGTATTCCATGAGCGCGCGTGTGATAACGTATTTATCTTCAAGCAAACTTGATGCGCAGTTAAAACAAACAATACGCAGGGTGTGATATGGGCCATGCAATATAAGTTTATATCACACTCCTTGTTGCTATGGATCGACCAATCAGAATCGAATATTCAGGCCTGCTTGAAGATAATACCTAATACGTACTATTCATTTAACTCATATGTACGAGTGACTAGCTCATACATATTATTATCTTGTACATATTACATGAACACTAGGTATTAGACTAGTAATACATGTACACAAGACTTATGCCTTATCATGCATGTACAACTTATAATTTCGTACGCAAATTTATTGTCATATATATGTGATACAAGTAATAATAATAATAATAATGACTAGTTCTTATATGGCGCATTTTACAATAACGTATCAATGCGATTTACATTAGTACCCTGGTCATTGGACCAATAACATTCCTTTAATCATTCTCAGCTCCCTGGGGAGTATACAGCCCCGAGCTGCCGTGGCGCTCCAAAGGTTTTTTCAAACACAATATCAACCTCTACCCTCGCAGGTACCCATTTATATCCCTGGGTGAAGAGAAGCAATTATAGTAAAGCATCTTGCTCAATGACACAAATGTCATGACCGGGATTTGAACCCACACCCTGATGACTTAACCAACGGAACATGAATTCGATGCTTTAACCCGCTTAGCCATGAAACCCTATAAGTACATGTACATGTACTTATTTTATCATATGTATGACTTATTATTTAAGTACGACTCACTCGCTGGTACATTATGATATCTTGTACAGTATCCAACTCATTATCTTGTTCACAAATTTAAGATTAACAACGTTTTTTAAGTTGGCAGCGATGAGCTTATGTATGGAAAATCCATTGATTTTAAGGTATCGTACACGTTTGGTAAGGACTCAAAACAAATATTAGCATAAAAACTTACTTGGTAACAAGCAACGGAGAGCTGTTGATAGTATAAAACATTGTAGGAAACGATTCCCTCTGAAGTAACGTTGCTTTTGAGAAAGAGGTAATTTCTCACTCAAATAATAAAAACTTCTTGCAAGAAGTTTTTATTCCTATCTGAGAGCACACAAATTTGTACAACAAGGGTGTTTTTTCATCATTTTCTTGCAGTTTCGATGACCAATTGAGCCCAAATTTTCACAGGCTTGTTATTTTATGCATATGTTGGGATACACCAAGTGAGAACACTGGTCTTTGACAATTACCAAACGTGTACGATGCCTTCAAGTGGGGAACGACAGTTTTAAGTGGAAACTTGAAAAAGTATAATTTAAACCGGTTTAATTAAATAAGACTATTTTTTTTAAATGAGGGTGCACTTTTTGAGGTAATCTGTCATTGAAAAATTAAACACCCCAAAAATTGATGAAATTTAAAGAATGTCTGACAACTATTTTGAGAGTTATCTTTGTCAAATAATAAAATTTATATTAGAACATGAACAGAATTGGGACTCAAACTTGTTAATTGTTTGTACCTAGTGGCTTTTGTATGTGTTGGAAGCACCATATGATTCATAGGATGGTAATAAAAATGAAATGGATTTCTTAAACTATTTTACCTAATTTAATGTTTGACAACATTTCCTTTTGATTTGATTGATGAATTTTGTTCTGCCATCCTACAAAATGTAAAGTTGTTTCCAGCATAAGCCTACCATCTTTCTGACACAATTTTATTACTTGAACAGAATTGAACAGAATTGAACAGAATTGGGACTCAAACTTGTTAATTGTTTGTACCTAGTGGCTTTTGTATGTGTTGGAAGCACCATATGATTCATAGGATGGTAATAAAAATGAAATGGATTTCTTAAACTATTTTACCTAATTTAATGTTTGACAACATTTCCTTTTGATTTGATTGATGAATTTTGTTCTGCCATCCTACAAAATGTAAAGTTGTTTCCAGCATAAGCCTACCATCTTTCTGACACAATTTTATTACTTGAACAGAATTGAACAGAATTGAACAGAATTGGGACTCAAACTTGTTAATTGTTTGTACCTAGTGGCTTTTGTATGTGTTGGAAGCACCATATGATTCATAGGATGGTAATAAAAATGAAATGGATTTCTTAAACTATTTTACCTAATTTAATGTTTGACAACATTTCCTTTTGATTTGATTGATGAATTTTGTTCTGCCATCCTACAAAATGTAAAGTTGTTTCCAGCATAAACCTACCATCTTTCTGACACAATTTTATTACTTGGTTAATCCTTTGCAAATGAAACTTTGGAAAACATTTTGAAGTGAAGTTACAATGAATAACAAATTATTCCTCTTCTTTTTTGAGCCCATACAGATTGCAAGGGCATCCTAAATAATGTTGAGATCATATCTGTAGTGGCATAACAAGACATTTTCACATCTTTTCTAACCCTAACCCTAACCCTAACCCTAACCCTAACCCTAACCCTAACCCTAACCCTAACCCTAACCCTAACCCTAACTTTAACCCTAACCCTAACCCAAGTGGGGGGCTTTTGGTGTATTGCACAGTGGTGTAACCCAACATTGTCATTTGGTGGTCGGGTGCGGGCCGGACAAAGACATCATTTAAGAGCTTTTTAATGTAATGAACCATTCATTTGTGCATCTCTGATCTCATTGTTTTTTGTATTGTATTTATTGGGGGTTTTTTATGGGTTGTTGTTTTGGGGTTGTTGTTGTTGGGGGGGGGGGTTGGGGGGGGGCAAGGGAGATCCCGCTGCTCCAAGTGCCCCAGCCCCCCCCCCATACACAACTATTTTGCTTACTATTTCGCCCGTGTGTTTAATCTTTCGCTCGGGTTTTTTGTTTTTTTGGGGGGGGGGTTGGGGGGCAAGGGAGATCCCGCTGCTCCAAGTGCCCCCCCATTACACAACTATTTGGTTTACTATTTTGCCCGTGCGATTTACTATTTCGCTCGGGCGATTTACTATTTCTCTCGGGCTATATACTATTTCGCCTTGGCGATTTAGCTTTGTATTAGTCCTGTTGTCCATGCCTGTGTAGTTATCAATGCTACTCGTGCAGTCACCACTACGGTGGCTGATTTCCACCAACACTATTTTAGAACAGTGTTATAACGCCCTTTGCGGCATTATAACGCTCTAAATATAATGTCCTAATAATGGGTTTTTTACCAATTTCTACAAAATAATGACAAGAAGATTTTTCAAGAATTTGCCGTTAGAGGGCATTTTGGGGTAGTTTTTTCCTCATTTTTTGTTAAAAAAGTATTTTTTCCCATTATTTCCTTATTTTTGACATACTTAAGAAACTGACACTATATCTTCTCACTCGGGTCACCATTTGGGCGGAATATTCGGTGTGCGATGGTGATGCTTGTTGACAATTCTTAATTTCTTTGCCTGAAATGTTAAAGGCAGGGTGTTGTATTGGTATTTAACCTCCACAAGTTAATGACCATAAAAACTTACTTTGTAAAGAGCACTGGAGAGTTATCAATGATATTAAAAACATTGTTAGAAGCCACCCCCTTTGAAGTAATTTAGTTTTAGAGAAAGAGGTAATTTTTCACAGAAACATTTGAATCTGAGAAAGGCTTCAGGTTTCTCAGGCATCTGAAAGCACACAATTTTTATATGCAACAAGTGTGTTTTTCTTTCATTATTTTCTTGCAACTTCGATCATCAATTGAGGCAAATTTTCCAGGTTTATTATTTGTTCATATGTTGGGATACACCAAGTAAAGATACTGGTCTTTGACAATTACCAAAAGTGTAACCGCCTTAAAGAATAGTCTATTCCATTGAGAAAGAGTTTGATATTATTTTAAACCCCTAAATACAGGCTGAAAACACAAAATCCAAGATGGTCGCCAGATATGGCGGCAATGTAACATTAACATTTAACACTATCACGTGACACATCAAATAAAAACAAGTTAATTAATAGTGAGTGAAACAGACAAATAAATAGTTGCCATGGTAAGCTGACCCCGATAATTTGTATTAGATTATTTTAGATTATTTGCAATAGATTGTGTAAGCCTCGCTTGTACTTTAACATTGGGACCCCTCATAACGCGCAAGTTTCTTTCCTTCATGCGTTAAAGCAACCAAAGTGGTCCCCAAAATGTTCAAATACGCGCGAGACTCGCACGGTCTATAGCCTATGAGTCTAGATAATTTTGTTCAATGGAATATTCTTAACACGCTAATTTTGAACTTTTCAGGCCAAGAAATACTACAGAATTGTTGACCAGGCCTCATCATTACACCCTGGAGTGCATCACACTAAATAAACTCCCATAGCAACCAATGTTAATTCTTCAAAAATACTCAAAGGATCTACTTTAGAGTCTCTCAGCCTCTTGAAAACCAATCAAATATAGTTTCGGACAACTTAACTAAAACTAGTATGTCAAATTAAAAAAGTTTGCGAAGTTTTATCACATTTGGACAAACAAAATAATACGCAAATAATGGAAACAATATGTTGTTAGACCCCCAAAATGGGGGAGGGGACGCCAAAAGTGCCCTTTAACGGCATATTTGTGAAAAATCTTGTTGTCATCATTTTGTAGAACTTGGTGAAGTGAAAATTAATGGCAAGTTTAATCAAAATCGGTCAAGAACTTTTGAAAATACAGAAGGGAGGGGGCACTACCGGTTTATGCCATTTTCGAACAGGGAGAAAGACTTGTTCCATTCTTCAATGGGGGTGTTCATAAAGGGCTGAAAAATCTAAAAGCTATTTTTCCTTGACCATTTTCCCCAAAGTCTTCAAAACAACCGAAATGCTCCTTCATACTTAATCTTTTAAACATAAACCATGAATTTAGGGCCAACAACGTTTGATCTTTATTTCAAATCATCCCTTTTTCCTTCAAGAAAACAATGATTCTTTCCCATGAAATTATCGTGGCACACCTCAAAACCCCAATGGTATCGCTTTTATATGCAAATTAATCTTTTAAACTTAAACCATGAATTTAGGGCCAACAACGTTTGATCTTTATTTCAAATCATCCCTTTTTCCTTCAAGAAAAATTCTTTCCCATGAAATTATCGTGGCACACCTCAAAACCCCAATGGTATCGCTTTTATATGCAAATTATTGACGGTGGTCACGAGTGCATTCTGCGAGAGCGCCCCCACGACAGACAAAGAAAATGGCTGACCATAAAAGACTACACGTTTTCTCTTCAGTTATTCCACATTTTGTAGCAAATTTGTTCGACTAAATCACTACAATATGAAGAGGTAAGTTGAATATTACTTAAAGAATCCCTTGATAGAGTTCTTATGGTGAATATGAGATTTAAAAACAGTCAAAATGAAGCAAACATAATGCTGCACTGTGTTGGGCATGGCGTTAAAATGAAATACACGAGGCGTGTTTAAGTTGTATCATGATTTCGAGACACATGAATTGAAAAAATGAGAGTGGGGCGGGTCTGTTTGTCATGCTTGCGGGTGGTTCAAGAAAATTTGTTGGAAATTTCATAATATTAAATAGGCCTACTACCAGCTGCTCAAGAGGTAAATAAAGCCCAGCTTTCATCTAAGAGGTGAATTGCACAATCGACCTTAAAGGGACACGTTGCCTTGATCGGGCGAGTTGGTCCATCAAAAGCGTTTGTTACCGTTTGTTATAAAATGCATATGGTTAGAAAGGTGTTTTAAAAGTAGAATAGGTCCGTAGAATACAATGATCCACACAAAAATGTCTCGAAATTGCGTGGTTTTCCTTTAACATTGTGAACAAACACGGTCGGCCATTTTGTGGAGTCAAATCTTTGACTCCACAAAAACATAATTATAGACCAAATCGTCCGTTCAAGGCATTGTGTCCCTTTAAGAAAAAGGAGGTCGGACTCTGGCAATTTTCCCATGCAGTAAATAAAAAATGCTAAAACAAATTTAATGTTCGCAAGTTTGACAGACCTTCCGACAAACACGACTTAATAGCGGTTTGGTTTTAATAATACAAAATAATGTGGGGTTCCAAACTAGACTTGTGGAACCATCCCCACTTGTCAGATGAGCAAAACCATACTGTTGAATTTCGATGCATACCTTTGTGCTGGCACTTTACAAAGTAACATTATGTGCCAAGTAGATTGTTGGCACAGACAGACAACTCAGTGTGTCCACCTCACATACTCTAAACGTAACTTAATTATTCCTCATTATGTTGTAGGGAAGATGTAATCATGAATTTCTTTGACATGTTAAATGACAATACCACCCCTAACCCTTCCCTTACCACCCCCAACCAATCAAAATTATAAAAAGCATGCTTTACATGGGAGTACAACAGTTTGAGTTAGCATATTGGATGTGGAATAAGAGTGGGGAAGGATCATATCAAATCAATCAAGGGAGTATGGGAACAAGTGTGATACATTAATGGTTAAAACATTTTCACCACCAGTTTTTAATATAGACACACTGTACAACCAACCTGATAATATTTTACCAAATTAACTATAAGGGCTTATTTTCAATGCGGCAATCAAAATAAACAAAGGTTGTTTGTGTGGTCTTTAAACAGCATTTTCTCAACTTTGACTCTATCAGACAACAATATTTTACTTAAGGAAGTTGAGGTTTGGTTCTAATATGAAACTAATATTCAATGACCCTTCAGATTGAGAATATCAGTTTTTTGTATAGTGTACAGGTTTGAGGGGTCAACTTAAGACTTTTGTAAAGTAACCATCCCAGTCAGTTGTTTAAATTAAACTTGTATGTGTACTAATTTTCGTATCATTTTTTCCACTTAGTGTCATGCTTTGTGCAAACAAAGATTCCTTCCCATGCACCAAGTAGATATTCGAGTCTACAACTCAGTGTGTCCATCTTACATATTCTAAGGTAAGTTTATGATACCTCATTGCAGTGAGTGGAGCCTGGGGGCAAAGTAAGAGGATGGTGGCCCTTTACTCACTTTGTCTTGGAAAATCTTGGCATTATTTTGAGAGATTATAACAACCAAAAGCTGCAATTTCATTAGTTGCAACTCTAAGTGGCTTTTACATTTGAAGGTGATAAGAAAATAAGCAATTAATGTAGTTTTTTCAGGATCACATATTTCATTAAACAAATGGTCACTTTGGCGCCCCCCTCCCCCCGGCTCCACACTGCCTCATTGTGTAAAGGGAAAGGTAAAATAAGCATGACTATCTATATTACATTATTAATTAGGGTAGTTTATTGAGGATTGGGGAATGTACTCACATGTGCCTCGCCCCTTGCTATAGGGTCGTTAATTGAAGTTACACATCCGTAATGAGAAAAAAGGCGTTATATGAAAAATGCATATAAATTAAAAAACAAAAATCATCATTCACAAATATATGTTTATCTTAGAAAATGAATGTTCAATTAAATCTTGATCAATAAGCTCCATGTACCAGGAGCCACAGAATATTTAAAACCAATTTTATGAAATCAATACGACCTGCACTAATGAGTCTTAAGCCTGACGTTGTGAAATACGCTTGAATTCCTTGCTTACGGTAAGCAGAGCGATGAAATTGGGCCTGTTGACAAGATCACTAATGTCTATATATTTTGTTTCTATTCAAGGTTGTACCTTGTCCTGGCACTTTACAAAGTATCATCCCATGCACCAAGCAGACTGTTGGCACCTACAACTCCAAGGTAAGATAATTTGATTGAAAAATGTTGATATGCTTACTCTCTTTGAATCAAGATAAGGTAGATCATAAGAAATATTGGCAAGAACTCTCTTTGAATCAGGAAAGAGAACATCATTGGTAATAATGACAAACCAAATTTTGCATGTTTGCTTCATGGGCTGTTTTTCGAGACCATGGCTTGGGCTTAAGGCCCAGTCAGATTTCTTGGAAAATTTGTGCTTTCCTTTTCTAAAACGGCCCTACGCTGATTCAAGATAAGGTTATCAACCTTCTGCTGGAATTGACAATTCATTCCTGTAAAGTTGTGTACTCAAATTTAAGTTAAATATTTGACCTTTACTCTGAAAGGAAAGTACAAGACTACTTGCTTTCAGCCTAATTTTGGCACCATTCATTTGTTTGAATTATAAGAATATTTGATGTGCATTTGCAATACTTGTGAAATGGGTAGGAAATAGCGTTCAAACTAATCGTTATATGGTTCTTTAAAAATAGAAAATAGACCTTTTGCCTCAAAGCCTCATTTTGATAAAACTCATTTGTACATGTATGTAATTGAAGAAAGATGGATGTAATACTAATAATAATACACAACATTTATTAGGCGCTTAATAAGGATGTTTCTAAGCGCAACATTGGTTGACTACAAATTTTTTCCTGCAAGGTATGTGGAGCTACGTTTTGAAGTATGAGGCTTATTCATATATAGCACCATGCAATGGTTTACAAGGTGCTGTGGCGCAATATATGCTTCCGATCAGGAACACCAGGGCGAACCCCTTCTCTTTACGATAAGTGCACTGGGTTCCTTTACGTGCATTACACAACACACGGGACCAACGGCTTTACGTCCCATCCGAAGGACGAAGCATGTGGTTAAGTGTCTTGCTTAAGGACACAAGTGTCACGACTGGGATTCGAACCCACACTCTGCTGATCAGAAACACCAGAGCTTGAGTTTGGTGTTCTTATGCACTCGGCCACGACACGCCACGAACAGCTCTGCCAAATAATACCAGTAAGCCCTCTGAAAAACACATAAACATAAGGAGTTGTTGTTGGTACGAAAACATTTATTAATGAGTTTTCATCTTTGTTCATTACAGGTTGGGAGAAACGTTTAGCAGAGTGCAGACAAAACCTGATGCAGTGGCCTCCTACTCTGAAACGCTCTGATCCTCAACGAGACAAAGAATCTGTTGCAGACTTGGATCAATCAACATGTGATGGAAACAAGCAGATGATTACAACCATGGACAAGAGTGATTACTTCTACACTGAGACTCTGGGCGAGATGAAATAACTTTATCAGAAGCAGTAGAACCATCATAATTTTAATTTAAGTAAACTCTTTAGAGCTAATGTTTCTTTAAAACATTCCATTTCTATGAAGTTGATGAAATTATAACTAGGCCTACGAACAAAAGTGATTATTTCTACTAAGTTCCTGGACGAGATGAGACGACCTTATCAGCAGCCTGAGAATTGTCATTATTTTAATCATAGTAAACAGTTAAGAGCTAATGTTTTGCTAAAACTTTCCATGTCTATGATGATGAAGTTACTTTCAACAAGACTGAACGAGTTGAAACAAATGCTTTGAAAAAGACATTTTCTTATAGATGTAAATACAGTAAAGAAACATTTTAGAGTGCTTTATTTACGCAAACCAAGTCATCAACAAAGGTCATCTAAGAATAACCAGCGAGTCCAGTACAGCATTTTGGTCTCCTCTTTAATTTTACCTTAATTAAAGTGCAAGAAAGACAACAGTTAAAAATACTACTTCAGCAATAGGCCAATGTTAAACTGAGTTAATTTTGTCAAGCAAATCTTCAAGGTGTCTTCCTAATGACATTTCCATAAAAATATTTTTAAACTGTTTACTGATTTCATAACAACACTTTTATCTGTCAGAGAATAAAGGCTGATGCTATTTAAGGGCAAATGAACTAAACCAAAGGGATAAAGTTGTGAATAAAGTGTTTTGTTATAGGATTTTCCCTTTGATTGATTTATTTGCTCTAACCCCAACTGTTGTCTGAGTATTTGAGTTGTCTTGTGTACTTGGCCGCCATGTTTGCCCACAATGCAACATGAATTGAGCGTGTATTAATTTTACGCAAGTTGCAATGCGCAAAATACTTTGCTAAAAGCGCATAATACACACCAAAATTGCATTGTTGGAAAACATGGTGACCTGAGGTTCCATCTTATCCCGGTGGAACCCACCCACACCCTGTAGAAACTGACCCCCTAGGTTGGTTTCTACAGGGTGGGGGTGGGTTCCACCGGGATAAGACAGACCTTAAATTTCTTTGGGGGACACGCAGTGGGGTAGGTTTCACATAAATAAGACACAAAATACAGAGAGGAGGTACATTTGTCTTTTTTTTTATTTAAAAAAAATGACCAAAAAAAGAGCAGAGTTGTGCAAACACCTGTGCCTGTCCGTGGCCCCCCCTCGGCTACCCAGAACTTGTAGTGACTTGAAGGCCCAAGAGCAATGGTCGATATGTTCTCTGTTCAGTGAAGTTCAATTAGATGTACTGTCAGTGGTCTACTTCAATGTTGTAATGTCTTACAAGACTTGACGAGCTAGACGCAATTGTTGCGCTTTGTTTTAGACGCAGAAGTGTTGAGCAGAAGGGAGTTGTTGCTTGCTTAAATGAGTGATGCCCCCAAGAGTGCTTAAGATTTCACCTCTTGTTGCAAGTTACCCGGGTGCACTGGTGGTGCCGAGAGATGTCGACTCTTGTTCCAATGGGATCCTAACCCAATAGATGATGAAGACTTCTATCCAGATGATCGTATGCTGGTCGGAGAAACATGTTCAGCAATGGCCATAATTTCCCCCTTGCTTTTCATGGGGCAGCAATTTGGACACTCGGATGTAGTCGACTGACAAAACGACTACAAGAGAACGTAATTTTGACCGACTTTGATCAAAAACAAAGTCATAAGTGTATAAAAGCATTCATTACAAACATTGAGAAAATGTTTGATGTAACTGTTTTAGTTACATTGAGTGGTGACCTTTTCAACTTAGTTGCAAATAAATACCAAAGATGACATTGAATTAATAAAACGACCCAATATTCTACAAGTATAAATGCCTTTGAACATAAACTAATGCGATACCTCTCAATCCCACAAGGGGAAAGGATGGGTAAATTGCCACACAAGGGGGAAGTGTGAGAATTTCAAGAAACCAGGGGAAACATGTAAACCGCCATACAGAGGAGAAGTATGGGTAATTCACACTGGGGGGGGGGGTGTGTAAATCACAACACAAGAGGAGAGAATGGGTACATTCCAACACAAGGGGAAGTATTTCACACAAAAAAGGAAAATTGTGGGTGTTTTGCCACGACGGGCAGTTTGGGTGTTTCAACTCACAAGGGAAGTATGGGTGCTTCACCTCACAAGGGGAGTATGGGTGTTTCACCTCACAAGGGGAGCATGGGTGCTTCACCTCACAAGGGAGAATGTATGCTTAACCGCTCTAGAGAAGTATGGGCGCTTCACCTTACAAGGGAGTAAGAGTGCTTCACCTTACAAGGGAGTAAGAGTGCTTCCCCATGCACACAAGGAAAGTATGGGTTCTTCTCCTTACAAGGGAAGTGTCGGTGCTTCACATCACAAGGGAGTAAAGGTGCTTCACCTCACAAGAGAAGTATGGGCGCTATCACCTTACAAGGGGAGTAAGAGTGCTTCATCTTACAAGGGGAGTGTGGGTGCTTCCCTATGCACACAAGGAAAGTATGGGTTCTTCACCTCACAAGGGAAGTATGGGTGCTTCCCCTTACAAGGGTAGTATAGGTGCTTCACCTCACAAGAGAAGTATGGGTGCTTCACCTCACAAGAGAAGTATGGGTGCTTCACCTCACAAGGGGAGTAAAGGTGCTTCACCTCACAAGGAAAGTATTGGTGCTTCACCTTACAAGGGGAGTAAGAGTGCTTCACCTTACAAGGGGAGTATGGGTGCTCCGCCTCACAAGGGAAGTGTGGGTGCTTCACCTCACAAGGGAAGTATGGGTGCTTCGCCTCACAGCACAAGGGAAGTGTGGGTGCTTCACCTCACAAGGGAAGTATGGGTGCATCGCCACACAAGGGAAGTGTGGGTGCTTCACCTCACAAGGGAAGTATGGGTGCTTCGCCTCACAGGGGAAGTATGGGTGCTCCGCCTCACAAGGGAAGTGTGGGTGCTTCACCTCACAAGGGAAGTATGGGTGCTTCGCCACACAAGGGAAGTATGGGTGCTCCGCCTCACAAGGGAAGTGTGGGTGCTTCACCTCACAAGGGAAGTATGGGTGCCCTGCCTCACAAGGGAAGTGTGGGTGCTTCAACCCACAAGGGAAGTATGGATAATTCACCATACAAGGGAGAAAGAGTGCTTCACCTTACAAAGGGAGTAAGAGTGCTTCACCTTACACGGGAGTATGGGTGCTTCCCCATGCACACAAGGAAAGTATAGGTTCTCCACGTCACAGGGGAAGTGTGGGTGGTTTACCACACAAGGAAAGTATGGGTGCATCGCCTCACAAGGGAAGTATGGGTGCTTCACCACACAAGGGAAGTATGGATAATTCACCAAACCTTTAATTTTGATTGAAGATAGAAAAACTGCCAACATGACAGATTATTTGACTGACACTAACTTTTTCTTGGACTTCTAAACTACTGAACCCTTATTCAGGGAGTGGGGTTTGGTGTAATCGTGACAACACACAGGCAAAGTATGGCTAGCTCAACCGGACAATAAGTATTGATAATTTATCACCAGTAATTCACAAAAGGGAAGTATGGGTGCTTCACCACACAAGGGAAGTATGGGTGCTTCACCACACAAGGGAGTATGGGTGCTTCACCTCATGAGGGGAGCAGGGTGCTTCACCTACAAAGGAAGTATGGTGCTTCACCTCACAATTGGGGAGTATGGGTGCTTCACCTCACGAGGGGAGTATGTTCAATGGGTGCTTCACCTAACGAGGGAAGTATAGGTGCTTCACCTACAAAGGAAGTATGGTGCTTCACCTAACACTGGGAGTATGGGTGCTTCACCACACAAGGGGAGTATGGGTGCTTCACCACACAAGGGGAGTATGGGTGTTTCACCACACAAGGGAAGTATGGGTGCTTAACCTACAAAAAGTATGGTGCTTCACCTCACAAGGGGAGTATGGGTGCTTCACCTCACAAGGGGAGTATGGGTGCTTCACCTCACAAGGGAAGTATGAGTGCTTAACCAACAAAGGAAGTATGGTGCTTCACCTCACAAGGGGAGTATGGGTGCTTCACCTCACAAAGGGAGTATTGGTACTTCACCTCACAAGGGAAGTATAGGTGCTTAACCTACAAAAGTATGGTGCTTCACCTCACAAGGGGAGTATGGGTGCTTCACCTCACAAGGGGAGTATGGGTGCTTCACCTCACAAGGGAAGTATGAGTGCTTAACCAACAAAGGAAGTATGGGTGCTTCACCACACAAGGGAGTATGGGTGCTTCACCTCACAAAGGGAGTATTGGTACTTCACCTCACAAGGGGAGTATTGGTACTTCACCACACAAGGGAGTATGGGTGCTTCACCTCACAAAGGGAGTATTGGTACTTCACCTCACAAGGGGAGTATGGGTGCTTCACCTCACAAAGGGAGTATTGGTACTTCACCTCACAAGGGGAGTATTGGTACTTCACCACACAAGGGGAGTATGGGTGCTTCACCATACAAGGGAAGTAGTTCTTCACGCCACAAGGGAAGTAAGGGTGCTTCACCACACAAGGGAGTAGGGGTCCTTGACCTTACAAGGGGAGTATGGGTGCTTCACCTCACAAGGGGAGTATGGGTGCTTCACCTTACAAGTGGAGTATGAGTGCTTCACCTTACAAGGGAAGTAGTTCTTCACCACACAAGGGGAGTATGGGTGCTTTACCTCACAAGGGAAGTATGGGTGCTTCACCTCACAAGGGGACTAGGGTGCTTCACCACACAAGGGGTGTATGGATGCTTCACCATGCACACAAGGGAAGTATAGGTGCATCAACTTACAAGGGAAGTATGGGTGCTTCACCACACAAGGGAATTATGGGTGCTTCACCACACAAGGGAACTATGGATGCTTCACCACACAAGGGAAGTATGGGTAATTCACCACACCTTCGATTTCGATTGAAGATGGAAAATCTGCCAACATGACAGATTATTAGACTGACACTAACTTTTTCTTGGATTTGTAAACTACTGAACCCTTATTCGGGGTTCGGGGTTGGGTGTAAATCGTGACATCACACAGGTGAAGTATGGTTAACTCAACTGGACAATATATAAGTATTGGTAATTTACCATGAGTATTTCACTAAAAAGGGGGAAGTATATGGGTAGTTCACCACACAGGGGGAAGTATGGGTAATTTACCATGAGTATTTCACTAAAAAGGGGGAAGTATGGGTAATTCACCACACTGGGGGAAGTATGGGTAATTCACCACACAGGGAAGTATGGGTAATTCACCACACAGGGGGAAGTATGGGTAATTCACCACACAGGGGAAGTATGGGTAATTCACCACACAGGGGGAACTGTGGATGCTTCACCTCACGATGGGAAGTATTGGTAATTAACTCACCGAAAAGGGTACAGAAATATCAATAACTCATTGACTGGTACTTGACCTCTACTTAAAAAAAACTAGTAAAAAAAATAATACAAATCCAACGTCATCTTTGGTATCAAAAGGCAATAAAATGAGTGGTTCTTACAACAGGTTTTTGATGCTAGTGGTATGACCAAGCAGAACATGTTTCTCCAGCCCTCATACCATCAACTGCATGAAGTCCTCAACATCCATTGGGTCCAGATTCCATTGGCTCAAAAGAAGACATCTCATGGCACCGCTCTTGAAGGTCTCAAACGAACCCCAGTACATGCCTGTTATACCATACTACAAAAGATGACGTGACCAAAATAAGGATAAATGATAAGGGGCCCTCATCTCGACGTCTTGGGAGATCGATCAACACGTTTTAGGGACCAACGACTCGCTTCCAGCTCACCCTAGTATGTACACGCATGCTTCCAAAAATGCTCGCTCTAGCTCTTCAAGTCTTGTAAGGCATCACACCATTGAAGTAGAACACCAATGGTGCATCTAAGTGAACTTCACTGAACAGAGAACATACCTTCCATTGCAACTGGGCCAACAGTATCACCACTTGTTCCAGGCAGCCGAGGGGGGGTCCACCGACAGGCACAGGTGTTTGCACAACTCTGCAGATGAGTTTTTCGAAAGGGTTTTATACATGCATGAAACTAACTCATCAAAATGAGCTGCCCATACACAAAGAAGTCATGTGTTTCATAATAGTAATAAAAAAACAATAGAGAAAAACAACAATTTTGGAACATAATATTTTCCCAGAAATTTGTGTTTTTTCCTGCTAGCTCTGAATTATATCTTCAATATCATGCAGAGCCTAACAATTTTAAATATAATTTTTAGTTTTATAAAATTCAAGCCTTAAAACAAAATAATGTCCTCACTGTTAGATGCCAAATACAAATTTGTAAAATTTTAAAACAAATATGATGACTCTACTTGCAAGCAAAGTCATCATTTAATGAGAATGTAATTTGAAATGGCTTCATTTTGTGGTAGGAGCAGCTCAACGTGTTTACATTTATGCAAATTCATTAAGATAATAATGTGATACAGAATTAGATGTAAGTCTGAATTTAAAAGAATTAGATAACAATATGTGAATTTGTTTTCGAATGTTAATTCTCAGAACCTCAGAATATTTGAATTTAACAAAAGTTCTAGCTCCAATCAGAATGCACTGACTGATTAAGCCATTTCCCAAGAAGACAATCAGTGTGCCCTGATTATCTGCAAGGAAACTTGTGATCAACATTTCCAACATCTTTGGTGCAATATTTTTTGCAATAGTCAGACTTTATCTTATTCTGAATCATGTAGCTTAAGGCAGAGTAACAGGGGATGGATCTTGTTGTTTTATCAACACAGAGGAAAGTACTGGTATTTCACCACACAAGGGGAAGCATGGATAAAACACAACACAAAGGAAGGTTGGATCAATCACCATAAAATGAAAGTATGGATAATCCATCACAAATGTTAAAACATATTTACCACACAAAACGAAGTGTGGCTTATATTCACCACACAAGAGGAAGTGACACAGATTTACCACACAGATGGAAGTGTGGCTTATTCACCACACAGGTGGAACTGTGGCTATAACTCACCACACAAGTGGAAGTGTGAATGATTCACCACACAAAGGAAAGTGTGGCTGATTCACCACTCAAGTGGAAGTGTGGCTTATTCACCACACAAGTGGAAGTGTGGCTTATTCACCACACAAGTGAAAGTGTGGCTGATTCACCACTCAAGTGGAAGTGTGGCTTATTCACCACACAAGTGAAAGTGTGGTTGATTCACCACTCAAGTGGAAGTGTGACTTATTCAAAACACAAGTGAAAGTGTGGTTGATTCACCACTCAAGTGGAAGTGTGGCTTATTCACCACACAAGGGGAAGTGTGGCTGATTCACCACACAAGTGGAAGGGCGGCTTACGTGGTTGATTCACCACACAAGTGTAAGTGTGGCTGATTCACCACACAATTAGAAGTGTGGCTTTTTCACCACATAGGTGGAACTGTGGCGAACTCACCACTCAAGTGGAAGTGTGGCTTATTCATCACACAAGTGTCAGTGTGGCTGATTCACCACACAATTAGAAGTGTGGCTTATTCACCACACAGGTGGAACCCTGGCAAACTCACCACACAAGTGGAAGCATGAATGATTCAGCACTCAAGTGAAAGTGTGGCTGTTCTTACCTTAATTGTATTGTAGATCAACATGAAGTGTAGTCATTTATACTAGTGTGACATCGGGTAGTTTGAGCAGAGGGTGAGTTGACCCTGTTGGTTTGCTTCTCACTGTTTGACTGGTGAGTCAGCAAGAAAAATGCAGTAGATGACAGGGCCAGGGTCAGGGTGACATCAACCAAGGATTCATTCTGAAGCAGAGGGAGGATGACCAAGCTCCTGAGTTCATGAGAGTAAGTTGACCATGTTGGTTTGCTTCTCTCTATTTGAAGGGCGAGTCAGCAAGAACATGTAGTAGATGCCAGGGTCAGGGTGACATCAACCAAGGATTCATTCTGAAGCAGGGGGGGATGACCAAGCTCCTGAGTTAATGAGGGTGAGTTGACCCTGTTGGTTTGCTTCTCTCTGTTTGAAGGGTGAACCAGCAAGAACATGCAGTAGATGCCAGGGTCAGGGTGACATCAACCAAGGATTCATTCTGAAGCAGGGGGAGGATGACCAAGCTCCTGAGTTCATGAGGGTGAGTTGACCCTGTTGGTTTGCTTCTCTCTATTTGAAGGGTGAGTCAGCAAGAACATGCAGTAGATGCCAGGGTCAGGGTGACATCAACCAAGGATTCATTCTGAAGCAGGGGAGGATGACCAAGCTCCTGAGTTCATGAGGGTGACACTGATGAGTATCTCAGGATGAGCGCACTGATGGATTAACATGCATCTGTTGTGAAAGAAAAGCAATGAGAAGTTTAATTACATGTTTATGTAAAAGACTTTGATTATACTAATCCAGGCTGGCTATGGCTCTATACCGCCCCTGGTCTTGGGCTTAAAGCCCCTTCAAAATATTCAAAAAGACTTAAATATTTTCCAATGGGAGTGCCCTTTTTAAAACGACATTCCAGGCCTGTCATGCATTTATTTTATTAGAAATACAGTTGCAAACTTTTCTTCTATTTTTTAAACTTTATAGCCATCTTTTGATAGCTGGAAATGGATTATCCATTCAGAAAAGATTGACGGAATGCACATCCTCAATTGTAGTTCTTGAATATTATGACAATAAGGGTCCAATCCCTGCAAAGGTTTCTTGTTGTACAATGTATTTCATGACTTCTATAACAATGCTGGATAATTTAACTGATGCTGCCAAAAAATGTTGGC
The DNA here is from genome assembly GCA_021014325.1 of Plazaster borealis. Lineage (NCBI taxonomy): Eukaryota > Metazoa > Echinodermata > Asteroidea > Forcipulatida > Labidiasteridae > Plazaster > Plazaster borealis. The sequence continues at coordinate 105,842 of JAJGQC010000442.1, forward strand.
TTTATTCTGCCTGTCTTTTTTGTAAGAGTATGTATGTCATAGACTAGTAAATCCACACTATAGGTTTTTTTATGAAATAAACTACGAACAAACACAGTCCAAAGGGGGTGTATTTTTACAAAAATGAAGAAAACCAGATAGCCTTCGTCTACTTTTGATCTAGAGATGGATTACAAAGTATTAAATTTGAAAGGGTTTACAGATTCTGTACATCACCACAAATGAAACCTAGAACTAAAGAGGTTTAGACACCATAGGACTATTTAACTGTATGTCCAGTATTTTTTCATCAAAGCTTTAGTACATATATAAGTACAATGTTGAAACCGTGAAAAATAACTTCTAATTACCCTGGCAATTGCATTTTCCTTGAGAGAATCGATACCAATAAACTTTGCTCAACCTTAAACCATTTTCGTTTAAAACACCAGTTTAGACCCAGGATGCAAATGTCAATGCCACTTGCAGCATTTTAAGGTCAAACCTGCTCATTTTCTGTTCTGTGTATATATTTCAAATAATTTATTTTTGTCAACCTCCCCCCCCATTTTTCACAAAGTTGTTTACAGAGTAAATAAAACCTCCCATAGAAATAGAATACAACTTTTACAGATACTTCTTTGGAAGTACAGAATAATTCATTTTTCGGCTTGAGCCAAAGACTTTTGGACCGATAGACGTTTTTGATAATGCAAGTCAAGAATAAACTTTCCAACAATGAAAATTCCAAATATTTAGAAGAAGCATCAAAAGCCTGAGAGGGAGATGAAACAAAACACCAAGAAAAATCATTTAAAGTTTTTCTTGGTTTTACAAACTTGAAAGTAAATAAAACAGTTGGATCACTGACCAGCTAGTTTTGCCATTGAACTTGTTCACGTGTATTCATACCCGTGGTCTTCTTGTCAATACGATCATAAAATAAATCTTTCACACAAAAAAAAATGAATTGCTTGGTTTATAAAGTATAAGTGTACATTCAATTGTGAATATAAATTATCAACATTTTGATTACCGTAGATGCTTGCCAGAGCTTTAACATCACATTTGGAAGACTTTGTACTCAAGTTCATTCCTAAAATTGTTAGAAACCTCAATGAGCTCATCATTGCTATAAGCTGGTCTGACAAGAAAGCTTTTTAAGGGCACAACTTTGTGTATATTCTTGTCCCTTATGTGTCTTTGAAGTGGGGAACGTAGTCCATAATCCCTTGTACATGCATGTTGCCTACTTTGAAGTGTCACTTTTATGTAATTTGATAGTAGGGTGATATTTAA